>JARHVA010004557.1:35000-77500 GCA_037957365.1 Torreya grandis | reverse complement strand
ACATGGCGTGACCTAGTTGGTTGGTACATCATAAACCTTTCATATATCTAAAAACTCAACAAAATCACCAGTCCTATGGTCTTCTACCATAGGTACATCATCCCATACATATCATGCATGAGATAGACCCAAATGATAGAACCTAGATCATATAGTGCCCTCTACTCTAAAATGGACTAGTATTAGGTTATTGTATATAGCGGTACCTTGCCATCTGACTTGTGACATAACACTGGTGTCATTACAAGTCCTATCACTACCTTCCAAATATTTATAATCTAAGATATATACACATCAAAGAGGCTAACTCTTAGCCTAGGATATGTCCTATCTAAACCCATTACCCATAAGGCTAAGGCTTACCTCTCCTCTTATCTATTTGGAACCCCTGTAAACATGGGCATACCTCTTATTAGAAGTCTAAGAATAACATGGACATCCTCTAGGGTGATACCAACCATAATGGTATCCCCATCAATCACCCATTTAAAAATGTTAGTCAATAATTTCCAAGATCCAAGAAACATGACTACAAGGTAATCACTCAACGGGACTTGACACATATCCATAATAACTCCTAGACCTAGCGTGATCAACCTAGATCGATCCTCCATTATAAATCACTCTAAAAGGTCTAGGATCTATGCTACATCCACCAATTTCCAAAATCTCAAATTCCCTGCAACCATAAAATAACATAATATGTATTAAACCTCCATGTCACTTATAATTAAATACATTATTTTCAAATTTTAACAAAAACTAAACCTAATTTGCCTTAATCTATCTATTTTTGACCAATTTGACATATCTTTTGCCTACTTTGCCATTTCAGTACTTGGTCAAGCATTTTAAACCTTTTAAATACTATTTCAACCTATTTCATGCATTTTAAAAACTATTATAGCCAATTAGTCAAACATTAATTTGACCAAATAGTCCTCAATTGACCATGTTGACTTAACAAAAAAAGTCAACCCTTTCATTTCCCCCCCTTAGTACTAAGTTGATAATCTAGTTCAGACAACTAAGTTGGTAGTAAGGTACTAAGTTAGTAATTTACCAAAATAAACTATGTCAACACACACATACTAAGTTGGTAGTGTGGAATCAAAATTTTCAGCCTACTAGGTCAACTGGGTTGATCTAGTTGGTTCAAACTACTGAGTCCTTTCATTACTTGTAATAAATGCCTTCGATAGTTATTACTTTAATTCCTTTTAACCCATTTACCTTTTTTCCCTCTAATACCCTTAACAACTATTTAGGGTTCATTTTGGTTTCTATAATTGGCTTAATTTACAAATTGTTATAAAACACTTAATTTTCAATAAAATACTCAAAAACAAATTTGAAATTCTCAGTTGCCAACCTTTGCTGCACCCACTGTAGCTGTTGGGCATCCCTCTCTTCTCGACTATTGTCCCTTGATATCTTATCTCTTTTTGATTTTTTTTGGTCTCTCCAAGCTATATTTTTGTCTCAAAACAAGTCAAGCAATAAGCACATGACTTTATTTTTACTCTTTTTAAACTTATTATTCATAATTCTTTACCTTTCAAATATTTACCTTCAAATTCCTTATCTTGCTCATATCTTTATTTTTAATGACTCTTTTTTCAAACCATAAAAATTTCTATAATCATGGCATCATAAAGAATATTTTCCACTAATATTTGACTATATTCCAAAAAATTCATTTTTAAACTATTTTTTGCACTAATCTCTATAGGTTCGCCTAATGTCCTTCACATTGGACACCTTCAAAATATCTTATAGTATTCTTCTTTATCTAAAATATTAAGGTAAGTAAAAGTATGTGTTTTACAATTCATTTACCATATTTTCTCCTTACTTCATTTTACCCAGCATAAACATAATGTGTTATCATGTTGTATTCCCTAAGCACCATCCCATGTTTCACTCATGTGACATAGGATGAGCTTCGAGTGGGGTATATGTATACACATAATATTTTTAGATTTTAGCAGTTACTAACACTTTCTATCTTGTAGGAACCTATCAAGTCTCAATCTCTCTAAGTGCATGCCTTAAGGGGTGTATCAAAAAAGGGTTGGGTAGACCATTGGTGCTTTGTAGAATTATTCTCCCTTTTCCACTTGTTATCTACATACTTGTCTCTTAAAAACCATATCCCTAAGTTTTATCTTCTCTATTGTATATTCTTAAGTAATTTCCCAAATTTTCCCCCCATTTTACTAGCCTTAATCCCCTTTTGAATATTCAATATACTAGGTCGACTGGTATGACCCTATACTATTTTGGGTAAAATTCATTTAGGGTCTAGGTTGGCTTCTCACTGACCTAGCCTGTGTCCTAGTGAATTTTGTCAATAACTATACTAGGTTGATTGGGTCAACCCTATCAGATAATTTTTTTTAAAGGTACTAGGGTCAAACCCACCTATATATACAAGATCATTTTCCCATTATTTAGAGAAGAGAAAAAGTAAGAGCTATTGCACATCTCCTTATACAACATTCTGCTTGAGGAACAAGCTTAGGGTTTCATACTTTTTTTTAGAGATATAGATCTTATCTTGTGGAGAAGTATTTTGGATACATTGATAGGTTATGTATCCAAGAAATAGTTTATCCTTTTCATCTTTACATACCATAACCTCTTGGGAAACACCTTGGCTAAGGGAAAGATTGAGGCTCGGTGGGTTTGTCTTCAGAAGTAAGTATTCTTAACTTTGTTCCTCCTTTATAAATGTAGATAGCTATGCATTTTTACTTATCTTATATACATTAGGATTTCATAGACATTAATTTTAGTATATGTCTTCTATGCATGTTTACTTCTATTGTTTATTACCCTTACTTTGTGCCACAAGCTTTGGTGAGCACTAGATTAGACTTTACTTTACTTATTATTAGTTTAGTGAAATATGAAAACATAGGGCTTAGTTAGGGTTATTTCATGATTGTGCTTGACTAAAGTATTTTTAACCCTCCTTATTATAGTTTATTATGATAAAATATCCCCTAATTGGGTCTAGAAGATCCCCATATTGGTCATGTTCTTCATTATCTAATGTACCCCCAATCAAAAGTGTAATAATGATCTATCTTCTCTAGGTTAGGATTGATTTATAGACATGATGTATTTCTGATTGCATACAAAATCCAATCTAAAATGTAATGAGGTAATTTAGTGGTAGTATAAGTATTTTGTAAGTCATTAGTTCATCATCATCAGAATTAGTGAGAGTGACCTATAAATATGGATGCATGTTAAAAAATTTAGGTAAAGTTGCACTGTGCATGGAAGGGTTAGAATATGATATTGAGATTTAGGGTTTAATAGTTGTATACTCCATGGATTAGGATCAGCCTCATGTTTATATCATTTTAAATTATGGATTAATTTAAAACATTAATTATCTAAGGAGGTAATATCCCTCATATGATGTGTCCATGGGTGTTCTAGGAGTATGTTGTAAGATAGTGGTAAATCAAGGACCATGATTTTGGTGTGTATGGTCTTGGGTCCAATAGTGAGGGGGATCCAAATAAAACCAAGTGGTTTTTGATTTGTATTATTAAATACTTGACATGTGAGACATGTTTGTTTTAGGTTATCTTTGGTATATCCAAGTTATTGAATTAACTAAGAGGATGTGACATTAATTCCCAACCCTTCATCTACTAAGACTTTTCAAATGAGGGTGGTATTGATTGAAATTTTAATTAATAAAGGTGTATTTTTGGCTTGAAAAATAATTTCATTATTAATCATGTCTTCTTCAATAGATTTTATGGAAGGATTGGAAGAGTTAAAAATAGTTTCAATAGTATGTATTTATGTCAGTGAAGGGTATTGAGGGGGTTTTTCCACATCAAAAGTTGGTGGTGCTTCAATGTCTTGTAATTTTTGCATTATAAAATTACGGTGATATAGAGAAGTACAAACTAAATATATGAGGGGTATTTTATAAGGAATTTAATTGAGTTCTTCCAAGAATTATAGTGAGATTTAGGAGATGAATAACTAACATAACATTTGGGAGATACAATATTTTTAGTAAGAATAGGAGAAGTAGATTGAGGTTGTAATTGTGGGAGTGTTTCCTTATTTGTTTCAAAATTTATGGTAGTGGTAGTTGTGGTATCTTTAAGAAGTTTTTCTTCTTTTGTTGATTTTTTAGGCTTAGTGACAAGATCTTTGTGGGTGGGTTTGTGTCTATAATTGACTTTGGCTACATTCACATATTGATAATTGGTATAATATTGCTCATAATCAACATCAATTTCACATATATATTCACTTTAATGTTGTTTATTGGAGGTAGAAAATATTTTTAAGGTCTAGATGATGACGGCTTGGTAACATGTTTATTTTGAGAGGCTTTGACATAATCATGATGATGTATTTTAATCATAGCATCATGATTGAATGTATCTCTTAACATAAAAAGAAATAGAAATTTTGAGGAGCCCACAACATGTTTCATGAGAATGGCTTATATCGACATGAAACCAACAAAATTTGTTAGGATCATACCATGTAGGTGGATTATTAGTATAGGTTAATGTTTTATAAGGAGATAATAATTTCTTCATTTGTTGAATTTCTAATGGTTATGGGAAGCTTGGGAGTTATCCACTTTGAATACTATTTTTGTTTGAGGAGGATTCTTATTAATTGCATTAGTTGAATTTTGGGAAGATTCCTTGATGGATTTTTGATTGGGCTCAAATTGTTTCATGAAAAAGTCTTGTCTTTTAGATTAATCAATTGCATCATTTAGAGTTTGGGGAGAAAAAGTTTGAACATTATATTGAATGGAAGGTGTTAATGTAGTTATAAAGAGTTTAAATAAGTTACCATTAGTCATGTTATGATCATCTTTCTGTGCCAAATATTTTCCTGATTTAATGAAGTCAAGAGATTATTCAGAAGGGGTTATTTAGTGTTGATAAAGTGACTAAGATAGTTTTTAGGAAGATCATTGTGTTGAAATTATTTTACTAGAGTACCAACTAAATCCTCTAGTTTCCATATGGAATGTTCAGGCAGTTGATTATACCATTCTAATACATCTCTTGTAAATGTTTTGAATAGAATTTTGGTAGTATCAAACATTTTATTTGAATCCACTTTTTATAGAGATTAATTTTTTAGAAAAGATGTAGGGTTTTTAATCATATTATATTTAATAGTTGGAGATATATATCTAATATCAATATAAGTAATGAAGGGAGATAAAGGTTCATTTTATATATTTTGAAGCATCTTGTTATGCACAAGGGGTTGGGGAATGATATTTCCCATGATATCTCTATGAGGTGGAGGGATAAAATTTTGGTTACTTTGAGGTAGGATAATAAGAGGTTGATTTTCCATGTTTAATAAATGATGTTTTATTTGCATCATTTGATAAGTATTATATATTTTCATTATATTCATTTGTTAAACTATTTATGCAATAATTTGAGTGGTGTCAATTAGTGAATTGGGATTATTAGTGTTTAACTATGGATTTTAGAGTTGGTAGGAGAATTCCCTAAATTGACATCAGGGGATGGGTTTTTGTGTGGAGGATTATTCATGTTTAAAATATTTATTGTAGGGTTATTAATTAAGCTTGTGCTAATTGCCCCTATAATGTAACAAGGTGATTTTTAAAGATAATTATCTTGAGAAGTTTTAAATGGATCTGATCCATCAATATCATTATTTGAGATAATTTGAATGATATTACAGTCCAAAAATGAAGTGGGAGATAAGGTGCACCAAGAGTGAACATCTTCTTGGGTGTTTAAGGTAGGAGGGAAGGAATAGCCCATGTATTATCTAAATGGAATAAGGTTGTCCAAAAATATTTTAATGGTGGATTTCATGATATTTGGAATGATGACCTAAGACTAAATAGAAAAGGTGAAATATAGGAGCAAAGTGGGCTAGATACTGAACTGGATCGACTAAGCAGATTTCAAGATAAATAACTGAATTGGCCAAATGGTATAGAGTTGACCAAGTTGACTTAGTTCAAAAAGAATACCAATAAATTTTCCAAGAAAGGACATAGTCAAATGGGTCAATTATATTTTATGGGGAAGTATTTAAGACCAACATATGAGAGACTAGGTTAGACATAGTGACTATGTTCTATGGAAGGGTGAAAGTACCATCTTATGAGAGATTAGTTTGAAAAAATGACTATTTTCTATGGAAAGGAAAATTTTAGGAGACACAATCAAATGGGTTGACTATGTTATGAGTGTAGAGATAGGTTTTTATAGTTATGACTCTAGATGATCTAATATAAATTAGCATAGAAATTAAAATAAACACATAGGCAACTAGGTCAACCCAATCCATCTATTTGCATCACATAGCACACACATTATACAAATGTTGGCCAATATAAATTTTTCAATGAAATATAAATATTACAAATAGCAAACAACAAGGAAAAATAAAAATGCTAATCTATACAGTCATTCTTAAATGTTTAAAATTATAACTTTAGAAATAAGTGTAATAGGATGTTTAGCTTTAGAAAAGAACTAGAAAGGTAAGTTAAAGATGGTTTGAGGTTGTTAAGGCTTAAATGGATATGTATTTTTGATGTTAATGGCTTGGTATTAGGGTGTACCCGCTCACTTCACAATCCCATAATGATAAGGGTGTCGAGTGCCTTGCCAATATATAGTCTAGAAAACTAAGTCAGATTCCCTATTGGTGATGAAATACAAGTAGGTAAACCTTATCTAGAATTTGTTTAATGCTTGTTGATATTTTTTGGTTTGGAAGTGTGTGATTAAAATAAAATGTAATTTAATTAAATCTAAAAATTAAACTTTCCTATTTAGTCTATGTGTTATTCTAAGCAAGTAGTAAAATGAAAGATGATCTAATTACTAGTAATGTATGTTAATTAATTTTCTTGAAGAGTACATAGTCAATTAGGTCGATCAAGTATTCAAATATTAAAAAATAGAATCAACTAGGTCAATTTTTTCTATTGAAGAAAAGGCCAAAGAAATATAATCAAACAAGTCCACTAAGTCTCATGGGTAAGAATCAACTAAAAAACTAAATCAATCCATTTTATTTAGTTTACTATAGGGTTATAATTTTATAGACTAAAATTTGTGAAAAATAGGATTGAAATGAATAAAATAAATGACAAATTTGATGAGAATGAACCTGCTGATTTTAATAATGATGAATTTTCTCTTTTTATACTGTGTCATCCAGATGAATATCTTTTTAACCTACTAATTGAGTTGACTAGGTAAACTAAGTCTAAAAACTTGTATGCATAGAAGCAAACTAAGTCAATTGGATCAATTCAATTCCCTATAGTTTAATATGACCTACATAAAGCCAAAAAAGTTAATTAGGTCGACTGTGTGTTAAACTTGCACATAAAATGTTAGACTGAGTTAATATATTTGATCTAGTAGTGTAAAAATGAAATAAATAGTAAATGATAATAAATAAAAGAATGAAAGAAAAATTGCAAGGATTAATTCACATTGAGTTCACCATAATGTATACAAGGAAAAGTGAAGCTGATTTATAAATCAATCCTAGCTCAGAGAAGATAAATCAAAGTATACATTACACTTGTTGATACATTTAGAAAATCAAGGTCATGACTAATATGAATCCTATAGACCTAACCAAGGGGAATATTACCACACGATATAACTATATAGGGTTCCAAATACTATAGTTGAGAAATACAACATAATAACCCTCGGTAGGTCCTATGGTTTCTAACAAAGTAAAGTAAATCTAATGTAGTACTCATCAAAGATTGTAGCACAAATGGGGGATAATAAACACAAAAGTAAACATGCAAATAATAACTCTACTGAAATCAATGTAGAGGTAATCCTAAGCATGGAAAGATAAAGAAATTTATAAGATAATACATGAAAATATATCTACTAATAAAAAAAGAATAAGAGTTTAGAATACTTACCTTGAAGATGAACCCAACAAGCCTCAATATCTCCTTTGGCTAATGTTGATTTTCAAGAGGTTGTTGTGGTTCATAAGGATAACAAAGATAGGTTAGCTATAGACTATAAGAATTCTACTATGCATCTAAAAAACTTTTCCCACAACATAATATTTTTCTCTCCAAAGGAATTATGACACCCTAAATAATGACTCCTCAAGTATAATGGTGGATAATAAGATAAAGATGTACAAATGAGTGATTATATTTATCTATAATTTGAAATGGGGTAAAATATGTATATATATAGATAGATTTAACCCTAAACCCTTATAAAATGTTTGTCAAAATAGTCATCCTAGTTGACCTAGTTGTTTAGAAAGTAAAATAGTTAGGTCCTATACCAAGTTGAATTGTAACAATCATCAAAATAAAACATGCATAGAATAAGCAAAACTAGTTTAAACAATCAATCCATGTCATATATATATATATATATATATATATATATATATATATATATATATATATATATATATATATATATATATATATATATATATATATATATATATATATATATATATATATATATATATATATATATATATATATATATATATATATAAAATAAAACCTTGAAAATCATATGCAATTAAGAGCCATGTATAAATAGTCTAATTATCTCAATACGATTAATGAAATTGTCACAGAAAGATACCACTTATAAAATGTGTATACACATAATATTTTTAAAATCTATCAATTAATGATGTTTTCTATCTTATAGGAACCTATAGAATCTCAATATCTTTGAGTGCACACCTTAAAGGGTGTCTGAGGAAAGGGGTGGGTAAACCATTGGTGCTTTGCAAGATTGTTGTTCCCTATACCTCCACTTAAAACCAACACAAGTCCATCCTATACATTTATATAATATTTGACACCTCCATTACATGATCATTTAATAAATTTACCACCTCAAATGACCCCTATCTAATCTAAAACCTTTTTTTACCATCTTTCAAACAAAGTCAAATGGGTTGAACCTATTTTGGGAATTGAGCATGTTATAAGACTAAGTCAACTGGTGTGATTAATAATTATGCATTAAATTATGTGATGATTTTTTGCATGTAATTCCATTTTTTTTTATGATAATTAATGAGTGATACATCACATGATCATTGATGTGTTACACTGAGTGCTATCTTATGTATTTCTAGGTATGCACTAATTATGTATTATCATGTCATGCACTATTTATGTCAAGGATCATCTACTATGTGTCATGGCCATATTATTTGTGTTTAATTTTATTCAAGTAAAATTAAAGTTGTGATCAAGGAATACTTAGAGGGGAGATTAATATTGTGTTAGTATAAAAGACAATAAAATAAAATAGAATAAAAAGATTACACCTATAGCCTATACACTTAAGGAGCTAGTGAACTAAACAAATAACTAACAAATGAGAACAAAACTTATATTTTTACATTCCATGAGATAAAATATTATGTGTTGTCAATATGATTGATGTGATCAGTTGTGTGAACAATAAATTTTTGTCGATGGATCTCTTTGTACCACCTCTCTTTGTTTTAGTGAATTTTAGTTTATATTTTGAAAAAGGAAGAAGAATAAACTAGATATGAGTATGGTTAGAAAACCTATTTGGTTGATCTAGATGATTGTGAAGAACTCTTCTTTGGCCTGAGAGGATGACCTATAAATAAGATATCACTAAATCAAATAGTCAGTTAGATAGATAGCTTTGTGGATTATCTAATGCTAGATAGAT
The DNA here is from genome assembly GCA_037957365.1 of Torreya grandis. Taxonomy (NCBI): domain Eukaryota; kingdom Viridiplantae; phylum Streptophyta; class Pinopsida; order Cupressales; family Taxaceae; genus Torreya; species Torreya grandis. Next base: position 67,757 of record JARHVA010004557.1, on the reverse strand, counting down.
CCTAGAAGTAAGAGCTTCCTTTGGGGTTGTGAATCCAAACATTTAAAGAATTTAAGTTTATAAACAGAATGATAAAGTACTTCCATCAATAATTAAAATTTACTAAAATTGAACACAAAAAATGCTTGCTAAAGAAATAGACTAGAAATGACTAATATAGTGATAAACAAGTCAATATTAATGCTAAACGGGTCAAGTGTGCTTCAAAAAATAGGAAAGGGGTCTATGAATAGAAAAGGACATAGGAAATTGGCTTTAGTTAGGGGTAAGAGGTTGAAAATAACTTGTTATTTTCTACCATAGTAACCATCAGTAGTTGAGATGACCATTGACAGTTAAGGTGACCATCGGTGGTTAGATAGACCATCAACAGTTAAGATAACCATCAATGATTACTATGTGTAGGCTTGAGATGATTAAATAGACTGATTGATAAGATTATAGAAGGTAATTCTAGGAGGTTGGTTGGTGTTGGGTTAATTATGAAATGGAAATAAAGTAAATAAATATTATAAAATAAGTACTTATCCTATAGAAGATTGATTAGATGAGTGGTCGAAGTGGTTGGTTCATTGATAGAGTCTAGTGTGATTTTGGTAGAGTAATGGTACTTAGATATCAACCGAGGGGTAGTGACAATTTAAATCTCTATCATGATGGCTGCATCACTAGATTGATAGAAGAAACCTACAAAATAAAGCTCTAGATGTAAAAGGCTCTTTATAATTGTGGATGTGGTCTATTTTTAGCTCATACTCCTCTCTTATTATAGGGAAGGAAGGAGAGGTACAATAAGACATTAACTGGGATTTTTAACTATAATTCATGCATGTAATTATTCACACATGGATTTAAATGAGCTAATTTTTGAAAAGCAATGGGGATGTTTACATGTTAGTGTTTAGGATGGTGGACCCTAACTGTTGATGGTGAAAGTGACCATCAGTGGTCATCTTGACTGTTAATAGTTGAGGGCTAAGGTAAAAAGTGGGTTAAAGGGTGGGTTTAATTATTTGGTTAAACTAAATGTGGTTAGGCTTAGTTAGGGGTCAAAGGGACAAATTGGTTGCAAGGGGGTCCTAAGGGAGTTTAGGGGTGTTTTGACATTCAAAATTATGGTGTGTGGATTTCTAGTTTCTATATTCTACCCCTTTTATTATGAAACTTTGAATTTCCAAGCTACAAAATAAAAATGGATTATTGGTTGAAGTTCTGATTACCCCAAGTATGGGAGGTGTTCCCCCTCAAACCAAGAGTTGATATGTTTCAGTGAATTTCAACTTATTATTTTGGAAAGGAAAAAGAAGAAACTAATTACGGGTATGATTGAAAAAGTTATTTGATAATGCATACATTGCATAAGATGATTATGAAGAGATCCTCTTTAGATTGGGTGGATGACCTATAGATAAGAAAACACTAAAGCAAACTTGTTTTTCAGATAGATAGTTAAGTAGATTACCTAGTGATAGCTAAATGCCAGAAATAAGAGATTTCTCGGGGGCTATCAATCCACACATTTAAATGATTAAGTTTATAAATACAATATAAAGTACTTGCATCAATAATCAAAAGGTATTAAAATTAAAAACAAGAGATAATTGTTAAAGAAATAAATTAGAAATGATTAAAATAGTGATAAGCTAATTAATACCAGTGGTAAGTGATGAGGGTCCACTTTAAGAAATTAGGTAGGGGTATGTGAATAGGTAGGGCACAAAAAATTAGTTTTGGCTAATGGTAGGTAGGTGAAAATAGCTTACTAAAATTTACTACCATAGTGACCATTGGTGGTTGGACTGACCATTAGTTTTTAAGGTGACCATTGATTATCAAGATGACTGTTGGTAGTTAGATAGAGCATTGGTGGTTAAGATAACCATATATGATTACTATGTGTATATCTGGGTTGATAAATGGCTAATTGATGGGAATAGAAAGGGAGATTCTGAGAGATGGGTTGATGCTAGGCTAAGTGTGAAAAAAAAATAAAGTAATTGAATACTAGAAATTAAGTACTTATCTTACAAAAAGATGATTAGGTAGTTGGTTGAGGTGGTTGACTCATTGGTGGAGTCTATCATGATTTTGATACTTGGTGCTTTGGTAGAGTTGTGGTGGCAAGTTGGCTATCTAACATAGTAGCTGGTTTAATGGATTATTAATGATGATTGACCTACAAAAATAAAGGAACTCTGGATGCACAAGCTATTGATAAGAATTGTAGATTATTTTCACCTTATTGCTCCTCTCTTCTTATAAGAAAGGCAAGAGAGTTGTAACAATATGTGAACTGAGCTTCCTAATTATAACTTGTGCATGTAATGGTTCACAACTATAGTTAGATGAATTATTTTTAGAAAATAAAGGCATATGGGTTTTTATGTTGGTGGTTAAGGAGGTACACCCTAATCATCAATGGTTAAGGTGACTGTTGGTGGTTGAAGGTAAAGGGTCACAAATTGGGTAAAAGATAGGGTTAAGATAGTTTGGTCAAACTGACTATCTTTAGGTTTGACTAGAGGTCAGAAGGCTAAATTTGTCCCAAGGGGGTCCTAATGTGGTCTAGGAGTGTATTAACATTTAGAATCATGATGTGTGGATTTTTGGTGTCTACATTTTGCCCCTTTTTTATGTAGCTTGAATCAACAATCTAAAAAATAAAAATTGATGATAGTCAAAGGTCTGATTACCTTGAGTATAGGATGAGGTGTTTCCCCTAAAACTAGGAGTTGATGAGGTAGAAGAAAATTGGGTATGGGTTTGACAAGGTGGATGAAGGTGGTGATGAAGGTGAACATCATGAAGGTGGGTGATAGGTTGGGAACTAAAGCATAAACAACTGCACAAAGTGTGACAAAAGGTATGATAGCCAAGATCATGCATAGAAAAAGTTACCATAGTTGATAATAATAATAAAGTTCAATGTTAGGAGGAAAATAAACAAGTGGAATGTGTGACCAAATTTAGGCATGGTGGATAGGTACACTTTTAAGTCTCTGAAGCAATGTTTATGTTTCAATGGGTATCCAAGGTAGGAATTGCTCCCAGTGAAAACACAAACTAGACAAGTTTCATGAGTATCTAAGGTAAGAAGTGATCCTAAAAAGACACAAGTAGGTTAGGTAAGCATGAGGTGGATCAAGTTTAAAAAGGGTAAACATGGAAATGTTGTCACTGTGATCAAAGGACCAAGTAAAAAGTGTTGTAAAATGCATGCTAGATGGGCCGAAATGGACCAATAGTAAGATGATGAGGTGGTCAAGAGTGTTGGAGAAGGTAGTGTCCTTAGGGGGGTAAAAATGGGTAGTTATGGGTAAAGAGGGGTCTATTTAGGTGAAATAAATAAGGTGATCATCCTAACTATTGATGGTTAGGGTGCTCAAGGGTGATCATTGACGGTTACCCTAACTATTGATAGTTAGGGTGAGAACTCTAAATGCCCAGTGGTCAAAAGTGACAATAGAATCACTTTTACCTCATTTTCACTTTGATTATGGTTTGAATTTAAGCTCTAGAATTTTTGGCACTTTTTGGAAAAATTGATTGTAGTTTATTGAGGTGAAGGGTGGACCTAGAGGACCACTCAACATGTAGGGATCATGAAGGCATGAATGAGGATAAGCTAGTCTATGACTAACTCCATAGTGGCAATCACAAAATAAAGTAGGGGGTGCCCTTAAAATTTTATATATTAGCTTAATTTTGGTACAATTACATTGGGGTTAAGGGTAGGGTAGGTTTGAATTCTTAGTTTTGGACTACTGCACCCTAGGTAGGGTTTTTAATGGGGTTTGGGTAAATTAGTGGGTGAAAGTAGAAATTGATATGGGGTAGGAGATTTGGGTTGGTTAGGGATTAGGTTAGATAATTAGGTTGTTTGGTTTATTATTTGGATAGTTTTGAGGGTAGATAAGGTTTGGGTGTTTTGACTTTAGAACACCCATAGTGATCATCGACAGTCAGGCTTGACTATCAACGATCGACATCCATATAAAAAAGGATGTATGACCATTGACAGTTACCATGACTATCATTGGTCAACTAAGAAAAAGAGGGTTTTAGATAAGTGTTTAAAAAAGGTTAAAGATAAGTGAGTGTTTGCTTGTTAGGTTTAGGTTGGCATTGTAGGTTTAGAGGGAAAACTTAGTAGGTATTGGGTAGATAGGTAGGATGGATAAGGAAATAGGTCCATTGTTAAAAGGGTAGGGTAGATGATAATTGTGTAGGTGACTAAGCCATGTTTTTGAATTGTTATAGGCTATGGAGTAGATATAGATACGTGACTGAGTGCCATGTATCTTTGTAGAGATAAATTAGGGGATGACTCGAGTTGACTGGGACCACATAGAGGAGGTTGGGTTGGGATCCATGAGGCATTATCAGCATATACCTCAAGATGCATCTATGGTCATAAAACTCATTGAGAGATGGGATCCTGCTAAGAACACTTTCTTATTATCAACTAATGAGATGACTTTATTATCGAAGGATGTTCATAGTATTAACCAACTTCCTTCTCAAGGTGATTTGATATACCATATAAAGCATGAAGAGTAAGAGGAGCTCATGGAGCTTTTATATGGAGATGATAGCGATCAGGTCAGATGGCATGCTAGGGAATTTAGGTATAGTGCTTTGTATTAGAGGGTTTTAGGCAAGAGGAGATTCATGACCATGTTTATGATTGACATTTCATGTTTTTCACTTCCCAACTTAAGTATAGGGAGGTTCTCATACTTGCTATTAGGGGTGCTGGTTGAGCTATTACTAGGTCAAACTTTATTTAGATGGATACTTATTTTACTTATATAGATATACAAGGAGATGTGGGGGTTTTAGGCCCATTGGAGGTATGACATCAGTGTTAGCGTAGTTTTACATTTCTAGGCCTATGAGCACATCTGGGTGCTGAGGCTAGTGGGATAACCATGGGTAGGGTTCATATAGATAGATTTCCCTATTGATTTCATATGATGGATGGGTGATTTTGTTGCATTAGGTGTAGGAGGTAGTGTACATGATATGGAGTGGTTCAAGGGTGTAATGGGTATACTAGTGATAGGAGACATCACCTTGAGGCCTTATATCTAGTTTCCAGTATGGATTGGCTATAGGAAATAAACACTCTCCCTTTAGAGCTATAAATGGATACTCGACAGGTAGGATGGTGGAGTGGATCTTATCCCATTTGAGAGGGTGACGAGGTATTTTGGCCTTGTATAGGGTATTATAGGTTTATTCCCTAGGTATAAATGAGAAGATTCAGAGATATTGTTACAAGAACCACATCCTATGCCTACTTTGCTAAATTTTGAGGAGCTACCAATCAAGGCATAAGCACAAGGGGCAAACCTTGATGGATAGGTAAGAGTGACACTAGCCACCACATAGGTATAGGTTACAGTGCTAAAAGGGAAAGTGGCCACCTTATAGGGTCATATTACTACCTTATAAGGTCAGGTTACCACTCTCATAGGTGATAGGGACCAAAAACAATCTTCACTCACCTTGGTTACATATGAGAGGGACTCTCTGAGTCATAGAGGAGGAGGATTAGCTATAACATAGATATGGCCACCAGGTACCATCCCCATGGCATGATACCTAGATACAGTGGAGGAGCTATGGTATTATGAGGCCATAGTTTTGACATAATGTCCATAGGATACATAATGGAGTGAGTATAGAGGTATCTTGGCATGTAGTGCCAATATGGCAACACCAAGTCAGTGGTCAACATCTATAGCTGGATAGATAGGTACATATTATGGATCAATAGGTACAATAGGTGGGCAAGCACTAGGATCTAGTGGGGCTTTAGGAGACAGTGGTGCCCCTAGGGCATAGATAGGATATGACTTGTGATATTTATGTTGTATATCATTCTAATTCTAGCCTATAAGCTGATGTGATGAGATGATCTTTGTTTATGTTCATGTTCATGGTTTTATGGGTTTTGTTAATGTTTAATGCTTATGATGTGTTTTTTATATTGCTTATGGATTATGATTATATGATAGATGTTCAACATTAACATATGTTTATCTAGGCATGAGATGGTCTTGATATATGGTTATGCTTTTTGATTGCTTATGACATGCTAAATCTTAATGAGTATTTAGATTTCATTATTTAGATTCTAGACATGTTGTGGAAAATGGTTGATTGTTTTAGTGATCAAGGATGTTATGGTTTTATTATGCTTATTATGGTTGTGATTATGAGTATGATGTTGCTTAAGATACACATGGATATGCCTGTTATGATTATGGTTTATGCTATCTTGATTAAGGTAAAGGACATTAGGTAGGGTAACTAACAACACTAAATGGGAGTGTTTCTATACAATTTTCGCTTTCACATTCAAAAAGGAAATGAGAAACTAAGAGAAATGGTCTAAGGCTTGTATATACCTAGATGAAGTCTTGCGCACCAAATTCAGACGTTGTGAGAACTCCTCTTTGGTTGTGGAGGATGACACCTGTAGAGGAAAGAGACTAAAACAAAGAAGGTGTTAGATGAGGAGATGGTGGGTTGGCAGGCAAAAGCTTGATCCCAGAAGTACAAAGACTTCCTTGAGGGATGTCAACACACTGATTGATAAAAATAATGTTTGATAAGAGGTAGAATGATAAAAGACTAAAATGATTAAAGACTGAAACAGAAATAGAAGCAAATGCTTACCTGAATGCTGCTGTCGGCTTGGTCATAGTTATCGACGTTGGTTAGTCTGCCGACATCGATTGTCAAGGTCTGCTGACATTGGTTAGTCTACCAACATCAGTGAGGGCAGTGGTCTCTACGGCTGATGTCGGTGAGGGTAGTAGTCTCTGCGGCTGATGTCAGTGAGGGCAGTAGTCTTTGGATGAGGTCTAGTCAGGTCTGGACAGGTTTATGGTCTGCGGATGGGTTTGTGGTCTATTTGGGGTCAACGAAATGGCTTGAGGTGTCTGAGAGTTTATTTGGAGGTTTGTGTAAGTAGAAAGAATGGTCTGAAAGAGTGACCAAATAGAAGATAGAGGCAATAGGGAAGAAAGAGTGGTCTGGAAGGGGTCTAGGCAGGAGAGGTTAAAAGTGGGTAGTAGGCTAAATGACAGATGAATAAAAAGAAATACTGAAATGAAAATAGTAGAAATACTTACCTCATACCTACTAGAGAATGGAATGAAGAAGACTTGTTGCTACTGATGTACCTGTTGTTGATGCTTGGTAGTGCAGAAGACCTATTGTTGTTTGGTAGTGTAGAAGACCTATTGTTGTTGTAGCTTGTTGTGTTTACTTGAGAGAGAGAGAGTGAGAGGTCTGATGATTGGAAGGATTGATGAATTGAGGTGTGAAAGCTCAGATTGAAAGATCAAAAAAGCAAGTTTAAAAGATTGGGAAAATGGACCCTACATTTAGGTGAAGAACACACTTATGAAGAAAATTGACGCTGGCAATATCACTGACGTCGGTTGATAGTTGACCGATGTCGGTGGCTAGAAGTCAGGAAAAAGGCTAAAAATAGCCTTTTATCCATTTTCCCAACTGCTGGGTCAGCAGGTCAGAGGATGAAATGGTTGAAGGTGGATTAATAGGCATGGGAAATGAGTGGGATAAGGGAAATGGGGTCTTAAATCATTTAAGACTTGGCAAGGGGTAGTGGAGGGGAAGTTGGACTAGGTCATAGGGTGATAAATGAGGGTATCCAAGGGCAAAGAATCCAAGGAGAGGAGAGGTGGCAAAGGGGGTGAGATGGCAAGGGGAGAGAAAGAATTATTAATTTTAAATAAGATAATTATTTTAAATTAATAAGACATAGGTTAGGGATGGTTAAAAGTGGAAAGGGACCAAGGGGGAAAGATGAATAGGGAGTAGACACGATTTTGGTGTCTGCATTTGCCCCTTTTTGTTTTATTGGTTAATTTAGACGAACTGCAAGACAAAAATAGGAGTTGAATGCCCCATATATGGGATGAGGTTGATTTCATCTTGTTGGTTGTTTGAATGAACTGTAAGACAAAAATAGGAGGTTGATTGCACCAGATGTGGGATCAGGGATTCCCCCTCAAAGCAGGAGTCAAGGGAAGGGAACCTGATGTCGAGTGCCGATTTGATAGAGAGTAGATGGATAGGGTGCAAGTGTGAGTGTGAACATTGCAAAAGTTATGATTGTGTGTATACCACTTCATGAGATGGTCAGGTCAAATTGTCATAGGTCGAGGGTCGAGGAGTGCCAAAATTGAAATAACCAGGCCCCAACATTAGTCGTAGCTGATCGGGTTATTCAATCTAAGCTGAAGCTCCAATGGTCATCGTGTTCCAAGTATCCTAGGCTGAGAAAGTGCTCCTGGAAACATGAAAATGTCACAAGTAGTGGGGATCAACCAGCTTGTGATCCTATACTTGTGAGGGTCATAAATAGTCTACGCACAATTTTGCTAACCATTTGTAAGGTAGCATACATGCAAAAACAACCAAGGCAATGTTTGTCTTGGAAGTGGTTAGAGTCTGAGGAGATAGTCATGATCTCCATGGTCAATGGTCGAGGTAGCCTGAGATAGATAGTTGGTCAAATGAATGGTTGAGCTAACCTTAGAAGACTGAATGCTGCCTACATAGCCCTGGTCTTAGGGCCTCAGGCCAATGTAGTTCTTCCTAAAAGGGAGGAAGAGGGTCAAAGTTATGGATTGGTCTTGGATGAGGTCAAGTCATGGTTAAAAAGGAGGATATGGTTTGTCCATCAGGTAGATGAACAAATGAGGGTGGTCAAGCTAACCCCAGAGGACATCGTGTCAACTGAGTGCTACCTACATAGCCCTAGTCTTAGGGCCTCATACCAATGTAGTTCAGATAGAGAGTCAAAGAGGTCAATGATTGGTTTGGTCATGTGTTGAAATGATAAGGATAAGATGATGTCATAGCTTTTTCCATATTGTGTGATGGTGTATTCTGCAACATTGGTCGAGGGGTCTTTCATCCCTAGAAATTTTCCATATTCATGATGGATGTATGCTAAAAATGAATTGAGGTCTATTTATGCTTCAACAAGTAATGGTTTATGCTTAACATAAATTTTGTGGTTGATAGTTTCCATGTGTATTGGTCTCCATAGAAACTATGTGAAATGGGCTAGGATGATGTATGATGTCATGATGTCATGTTGTTGGTCTGAAAATGTTTTGGTTAGATTTGGTTTGGATTGGCAAATGATTTGGTTGGATGTGACCAAAGTGTATGAAGGAAGTGAAAGGCATATTGCTTTTTCATTGACACAGACCAGAATGATAACATAGATAGGGGTTAGAACCAAGAGCCCCATTCATGCATTACATCATTGACCATGGGTTGTGTTAGAGTGGTAATCAAATCACTTTGACATTAAAATGAGCTCGAAGTCCCTTGAGCAGGTGTTATGATGGGTGAGGATAGGGTAACTCATTTTAGAGTAGAGATAACCTTGCCCTTTTTTATAGGAGACCTTAAGACAACTACAAGCCAAGTCCATGACCCTTTTTTTTGAGCAGACTGATCGATGCGGGAAGTCTACATAGAGATGTCATTTTGCTTTGTGGTCATTTGTGAAGCTGATTGATGCGGGAAGCTTCTGAGAGTAGAAATATTTAGTCATAGCCATCCTTAGAGGGAGTGGTCTATATTTTTGCTTTATATATGTTTGAATAGTTGTCCTTTAAGGGAGCAGTCTATTAGCTACAACAATGATAGTATAGCTATCCTTCAAGGGAGCAGTCTGCTTTTTTAATTTGATTTGGTGTCCTTGGATATTTTGACATCTCAATTTATTTTTGTCAGAATTTGGAGTTACGGACAAGACTATAGAATTTCAAGGGCTCCCTTTTATTAGGACAAAGCATCCATACGTCATAAAAGGGTTATAGAGGATTTTTTAATGGGGAATAGGGTTGAAGGAGTGAGGATTAAGAGGATGGAGATTGCTCAAGGGATAAGCTCAAGTTAAATTCAAGTGGACGAGTACTCAAATAATAGTAGAATGGTCACAGATGCAAGGCATTAGGAGGCTCAAGTTTTGGCTGTCTGTCGAGAGAGGACAGACGATAAGTCCTTGAACCATACTTGTGCGTGATGATGAAAGGTCCGAGCCAATTTAGGGTGAATTTGCCTCGTTTACTTTACTCCATATTGGTCACATGCTAAAGATGATTAAGAAGTTGGTTGGTGTGTGGTTGATGGTTAGTTGAATGTCTGGTCGAGGTTTGGGTCGATGGATATTTGGTTGATGATTGGTCAATGGTTGGGTTGAATGTTTGGTCGAAGATAGGTTGAATGTTTGGTCAAGGTTTGGTTAAGGCCTAGTCGAGGTTTAGGATTAAAAGAGTGATTGATATTTGGTCGAGACTGGGTTGAAAGGTTGGTCGAGGCTTGGATGAACATTGAATTCCCCTAGCGGTTAGGGAGAATGTTTGGTAGATTGGTCAAGGTCAGTTGAGGTTTGGTGGTCAGATTAACTGTGTTGATGTTGAATAATGGGGTTGAAAGTGGCAAAGGGACCATAGTCTGGCATGGAGATCCTAATTTAGGTGATGAGGTTTGAGAAGCATGGGTCGGTGTTGATGATTTGTCGAAGGGGTGGTCAAGAGGATCCTTGATGAGAAGGGTATCCTTTTTTCAGTGTTGACGAGTGATAGCTTTGAGAGCGCAACAATGCTCAGTGTCATGTCTCGGTTTTTGATGATAGTGGCAAAATTTAGAGTTGTCGAACCAAGATGGTCTTGATCTAAGAGATGCTGAGTGGGGCGGTGAGGAGGTCTGAGAGGCAAGGGATAGTGTTGAAGGTTTGTTGATAATATGGTCAAAAAGAAGGGTGTCTTTCTCCAAATATTAGTGAATGACAACCTTGAGGGCACAATAATGCTCAGTGTTGTGCCCAGGCATGCAATGATACGAATAAATCTAAGTGTCATTGAACCAGGGTGGTTTTGGTCTGAGAGATTGATATGGTTTAAGAGGTGGGAGATTGATGTGAGAAGACTGCAACAATTGTCATAACAACAAGGCATAAGAACCTGTTAATGGGTCTGTGTGTCTTGTTGTAGTGGGGGTTGATGACTTTGGTTTGAGAGGCGTAAGAGGCATTAGTTGTACCATCATTTTTGTGGGTGGTGTAGCCACACGTGTAGATAACACTTTGGTGGTGATAGGTGTTGGATGTTTTGGAGGAAATATATGTCTAATGGGTTAAGAGAGTAATGGAGGCAACTTGCCTCTGTGAAGTATGGGAGTAGGAAGCACTCCTATTAAAGTGGATGAATGTAGGCCCAAAATTGAAGGTAATGGTGAAGGTGGGGGAGGAGTCCTCCAGTGTGGTTTTGTGGCCTTCTTGGGTTTGGGTTGAGGGCCACCATTGTGTGAGGCATGGTTAGATACAGGTTTGAGTTCAGATGTGGATGGAGGTGAGTGAGATGTAGCAATCTTAGGAAAAAAACAAGAGGAAACTATGACTAGGTCTTCCTCAGTCAAATTGGGTGAAGATACTGGTTCTTCTCTTGGTGGAGAAGAAATAGGAGAATGTGGCTCCTCAAGAGGGTGGAGGGGAGGGATGCTTTTACCTTCAACTTGTGGTTGAGGAGTAGGCAAGGTAGGGTCCTCCATTGGTAGGAGGAATGATGAAGGTGGGGCTAAAGGCATTGGTATGGTCGAAGCATCCTCCAATATAAGAGAGGTCAATGGAGAACTAACAGGAGAAGAAAGTTCATCCTATAGAGGAGGTTAGTCAGGGACAAGAGGTGAGACTGTGTTGATCATGTGTATGTCATGCTCATGGGAGCTATCAGCCATGGTCTGGACATTATTTTTATTAGGAGGGTGGTTTGGGAATGGTTGTTTGAAAATGTCTATGCCTTGATTGGGTGGCACATTTAGATTGTCTAGGATGAGGTCACCCTTATCTAGCATGTCTTGGACAATGTTCTTAAAGGGTCGGCAATTGTTGATGTCATGGCCTTGGACACGATGATAGTGATAGAAGTCGGCCTCCCTATACCATGTAGGGAGGGCTTGTGAAGGGTCAAATTGAGGTGGTTGGATTGGAGGGAGATTGAGGACCCCCTGCTTGACAAGTTTTTCCAAAATGGAAGCGTATGATTCTCCAAGTGGAGTGTATGAGCACTGGATGTACCATTGTTGGAATTGTTTGGTGATGCTTTGAGATGTAGAAGGTTGAGATTGGTTAGTTGTTGTCGAAGATGGTGATCTAATGACCATAGTGTTGGCCACTACTTTGGACTTGAAGTGGGAAGAAGAAGGTCTGGAAGAAGAAGGGTCATTGGCTTTTGCATTGGTATTACACAATTTGACCTTGTCCTCTTCAATGGCATGGAGTTTAAGCTTTCGAGCCATTGTGAAAGCTTCATCGAAAGTGCAGAATGTCTAAACCCGTAAGGTAGAAGAGATGTGTCTAACACATGCTTGAGAAAAGATCTCAATGAGCTTAGGTTAAGGCAAGGAGAAGGAGAGCTGGTTGATTAATCCTCTCTAATGGGCAACAAAATTGGCTATTGATTCATCATCAAATTGCCTGATGGAGTAGAGGTCTGTGATCGAGACTTGTTTGGTGATATTGATTGAGATTTGGTCGAGAAATAATTGGGCAAGTTGAGTGAATGAGAAGATAAAATGTCTGGTAAGAGAACTATACCAGTCAAGGGTGGGGCCAGAAAGTGACATGGGGAACTGCGTAGAAGTAACGCATCGTCATGGGCTATGAGATAACAAGCATGTTTGAATGCTCATAGATGCTATTGTGGGTCTTCCTTACTCTAGAAATGAGAAAATTTAGGAAGTTCCCATTGACTGGGATACGGCCTGATTGGGATAGAGGGATGGATGGGTTTGTTGCAAATTTGGTCATATGAAAGGGCATTGCTTGAACCAAAAATAGAAGCCTCAAGATTAGACATTTTGTCCATCAGCATCTTGATGAGATCAGCTGATGAATTTGTATATGGGGCACCCCCTAAGTTTTAGGGCACTTGAAAGGTGCTAGAAGGGGCATACGACATAGTCAGTTGCACTTGTAGGGGTGCAACATATTGATAACTAGTTGTTGGGATAGAAGTGGAGGCCAAGGGTGGTTGCATTGTGAAGGTAGAAGGCACAAGTTGACTAGATACCACCAAAGGTGGTTGCATGATGGCATTGGTAAAGGGGAGGTAGACACTCCTACATTTATGGGCGTAAGAGTGTGTGGAGTTGAGACAATCAAGTTTTGGTATGGTGTAGAACTTGGTTGAATTGCGTGTGGTTGAGGGGGTAATGAAACCCTGATGGAGGTCGGTTTAAAAATAGATAGAGAGGCCAAAATTTGTGTATTAGCCATGGTCAGGTTAATGGTTGAGGCAATAGTCTGAGTCATAAAAGACTGGGTAGCGGATGGTGTTGACATCATCACTGCTTCACCTGAAAGGTCTCACGTTTGGTTTCTTGCGAGATAGTTTTGGAGGGCTTTGACATTGAGGTCCATTCATCTTTTGAAATCTTGGTCCCCTTCAGGGACAATGGGGGTCTAAGTTGGGGTCAGTCGAGTTGGAGTTCGTTTGGTCTCTGAATGAAACTCCATTAAGGAACTGGTTATGGACGGTGAAGGCGAAAGCGGTTGATGCCTCGTGTGGTCAAGAAGAGCCTTGGTTTGACTACGTGTCAAAACCATTCAAGGCAAGAAGGGTTAGGTTTTAGAAACTATGTTTCTTCAATTTTAGAAACTCAAAATGTGGTTTTGGTAGAAAAAGGGTCGGGTTTTAAGGCTACTATTTTGAAAAAAAGGACTGTGATAGTGACCAACGTTGGTTGAAAAATTGATGTCGGTGAGAACAAATGGCCGACGTCAGTCAGATAACCGATGTCGAGGAGGTAAGGTTGCCGATGTTAGTGGTAAAACTGATGTCTGTGACTATCTTTTCTAGAAACTCAAAAAAATTTGGATGTTTTTGGAAAAAGAGAAGAAAACATCCTCACTAGCTCAAAAAACTAGATAGGAACAAAAAAATAGATGAAGACAGACATACCCTAAGCATTAAATCCTAAGAATCAACTTTTAGAATCCTATTGGCTTATGCCTTAAAGTGTGTTTGGGAGGTTGGTTTGTAGAATGGGTCCTAGAAGAGGTAGTCTATGGATGGTTTTAGGTTTGTTTAGGCGCTCAAGAGTCTGGGTTAGGTTCCATACATGGCCTGGTGCTAAGGAGCAAGCTCCCCTCACTTCATGAGCCAGTGATAAGCCGGTCTCGCTTAGCCAAAATATACTTTCCCTAGAGATTATCCTCTACCAGAGAATAGAGTGGGCTTTCCCCTTGGTGGTGAAATCCAAGTGGGATTGCTGGGACGGGTAAGGTATCCACTGGGTGATGAAATCCCAGTCGGGCCTTGTCTCAGGTGAGTTTTGATGTTTGATTTGTGCAAGTGATTTGGTTGTGTAACATAAAGTGGACTATGATTAATTCATGATGCGGTTCTTAATTACTAGATGTGGACTAAGTATGCAGTCAAGAAATGAAATGCAATGTGTTTTAAGCCCAAATTGACATGTGAGTTCGTATGAAGACAAATGGAGAAAGGGTTGAAGAGTATGACTTTTAACTAGTCTAATATGCAAGAAAAGAAAGAAGAGTTATTTTTAATCCTTCTAATGGTGTCTTTTGGAAGATAAAAGAAAGAGATGAAAAGGAGAAACCTAATGCACCCTATATAAAAAGAAAGAAAAGAACCAAAGGAAGACCCTAGAGTCCCACCGGGCATGCCAGAATGTTTCTATATGATTTTTGCTTTCACATTCAAAAAGGAAATGATAAACTAAGAGAAATGGTCTAAGGCTTGTATGTACCTGGATGAAGTCTTACGCACCAAATTTAGATGTTGTGAGAACTCCTCTTTGGTTGTGGAGGATGACCTGTAGAGGAAAGAGACTAAAACAAAGAAGGTGTTAGATGAGGAGATGGTGGGTTGGCAAGCAAAAGCTTGATCCCAAAAGTAAAAAGACTTCTTTGAGGGATGTCAACCCACTGATTGATAAAAATAATGTCTGATAAGAGGTAGAATGATAAAAGACTGAAATTATTAAAGACTAAAATAGAAATAAAAGCAAATGCTTACCTGAATGCTGCTATCAGCCTGGTCATAGTCGCTGATGTCAGTTAGTCTACCGACGTCAGTCAGGGCAGTGGTCTCTACGGCCAATGTCAGTGAGGCCAGTAGTCTCTGTGGTTGACATCAGTGAGGGCAGTAGTCTTTGGACGAGGTCTGGTCAAGTCTGGATGGGTTTATGGTCTGTGGTCTGTTTGGGGTTAGCAAAATGGCTTGAGGTGTCTGAGAGTTTGTTTGGAGGTCTGTGCAGGTAGAAAGAATGGTCTAAAAGAGGGACCAAATAGAAGACAGAGGCAACAAGGAAGAAAGAGTGGTCTGGAAGGGGTCTGGGCAGGAGAGGTTGAAAGTGGGCAGTAGGCTGAATGACAGATGAATTAAAAGAAATACTGAAATGAAAATAGTAGAAATACTTACCTCATACCTACTAGAGAATGGAATGAAGAAGACCTATTACTGCTAATGTACTTGTTGTTGATGCTTGGTAGTGCAGAAGACCTGTTGTTATTTGGTAGTGCAGAAGACCTGTTGTTTTTGTAGCTTGTTATGTTTACCTGAGAGAGAGAGAGAGAGTGAGAGGTCTGATGATTGGAAGGATTGATGGATTGAGGAGTGAAAGATCGGATTGAAAGATCAGAAAAGTGGGTTCAAAAGATTGGAAAAATGGACCTTGCATTCAGGTGAAGAACATAGTTATGAAGGAACTGACGCTGACAATATCGCCGACGTCGGTCGATAGTTGACCGACGTCAGCGGTTATAAGTCAGGAAAAAGGCTAAAAATAGCCTTTTATCCATTTTCCCAACTGCCGAGTTAGCAGGTTAGAGGATGAAACAGTTGAAGGTGGATTAATAGGCATGGGAAATGAGTGGGATAAGGGAAATGGGGTCTTAAATCATTTAAGACTTGGCAAGGGGTAGTGGAGGGGAAGTTGGAATAGGTCATAGGGTGATAAATGACGGTATCTAAGGGCAAAGAATCCAAGGAGAGGAGAGGTGGCAAAGGGGGTGAGATGGCAAGGGGAGAGAAAGAATTATTAATTTAAAATAAGATAATTATTTTAAATTAATAAGACATAGGTTAGGCATGGTTAGAAGTGAAAAGGGACCAAGGGGGGAGGATGACCAGGGAGTAGACATGATTTCGGTGTCTACAGGGAGATCAAAGAATATAGTCAAGATACAAATGCCTTAACAAAAATATCAAATAGTCATGATAGGTGAAGAAGAGGGCATGATGCTTCTTCTATGATAAGGACTTAAACAATAGAACCAAAGTTGGATTGGCTTAATGAACATAAGCCCTTCAAATGCGTCATATTAGCATTTGTTAGTTGCTTAAAAAGGTGTCTTGGCCATATAATGTTAAGTAAGCTAAAAAATCCCTTGCTTATAGTGAGTAAAGGGGAAATGGGTGAAAATGGAAACTATTTGTGAAACTAGAATACTTATTTTGTAAGTGTCTAAAGAGTTAGAATAAAAAACTCTATGCCAAATTATGTATACCGATCGATGTGGGAAGTATACTTTTGAAATCTGATTGTGGTTTCCATGTTATTTTGCTACTTGAGAGCTGATTATGGATTTTGAGATTTGTGTTTTTATTATGATTGTGATAATGGGTCTTTTGCTTTGTTGTTGTCTATGGGAATCTAATCGATATGGGAACCTTGCAAGAAATTTCTATGATTTTGATAAATGATTTAGTCAGCCATCCTTCAAGGGAGTGTCCTAAGTTTATATGATTTTTTCAAGGCTCTATGATAGCTATCCTTCAAGGGAGTAGTCTACCTTATATTTGTGCAATTTTAGATATTTTTAAGCACTTATCCTTTGAGGGAGTAGTCTATGAATGCTAAGAATGACCCATGATTGTTATTGGTGTGGGTTTTGCTTTTTTCTTATTTGATTTTACTAGATATAGACTTTCTTATATAGGCTTAAGGGTTCACCTTTATGAAGTTAAAATTAAAATCATAATAAGTTTTATTAGGTGTAAAGAGGTTTAGGTGACAACAATCATGGGGAACCATCTTGTAAAGGGGTGGAAAGTACCATGAGAACCATGCCATAGGTAGAGCCATGGTACCCATTATTAAAGACAAGGCTATGATAATGAAAAATAATCACATGATTTAGTTTTAATTAGTTTCCCCTAAAATAGGGATATAGAATGTGGATGGATAGCTAGGGATGAGCTTAAGTTAAACAAAAGGTGAACTTGATCCTTATTAACAAAAGAATGGATGTATATGCAAAGCATTGAGGGGATTAGGTTTGGGGTACCATTAGAGATAAGACAATTGATAAGCTCTTAATCCATACTTGTGGGTTATATTATGAGGTCCAAGCTAATTGAAAGAAAATTTTCCTCACTTATTTTTCTCCATATTAGTGACATTATAAGTTTCCTTTAGGATGAGGTCTCTAATGCTAAAATCCTACACTCTAAGGTGTTTTTTATAGGCATGCTTGATGCACTCTTGATAGACATGGAGATGGTTAAAGGCTGATAAATGATGCTCATTAAGTAGCTCAAGATAGGTTAAGTAGTGATTTTGATAATCACTCTAAAAAATGAGATCTTTAAAAGATATACAAAGAAATGGGATTTGGCCTTCAAGAGGTAAGATGGCCTCCACTCCAAACATAAGAGAGAAAGGGGTAGCACTTATAAGGGTCTTAATGCTAGTATGATATGCCCATAAGGCAAAGGGGATGTGTAAATTTCAATCCCAACTAGATGCATTGACCATTTTAGTTAGCATGTTATTAAGTGTTTTATTAGAGGCCTTAACCTATCCAGCCACTTAAGGGAAATAGGGTGAGGTGAAACTTAAATTAATGTTGAATGCATCACATTGACTCTAAACTTGATTATTCTTAAAATATTTACCATTATCAGTGATAATATTATGAGTAACACCAAAGTGACAAATGATATGATGGTTAATAAAGTCAACACTCTTCTATGCTTTGGTTAAGACTAAAGGAATAGCCTCTACCCACTTGGTAAAATATTTAGTCATAGTGATGATAGAATGGTTTTTCTATGAGGAATGGGGGTTAATTTCAGTAATGAGGTCTAGACCCCATTGTGAAAAGGGCAAAAAACTGGTGGAAATGTGAAGGCTATGGCTAGGCACATGATGTATATTGGCATGTTATTGACACTTAACACACTTTTTCACATAATCACAAGAGTATTGGTTAAGGTTAGGCCACTAATAGCCTAGGTGAAGGATGTGCTTAGATATAATAAGGCCACTAAAGTGTCCGCCATAAATACCATCATGTACTTCCTTAATAGTGTGATAGGCTTTGTGACTATGTAGGCAATGAAATAAGAGACCATCAAAGTTTCATTTATAAATAATACCTCCTTGTATGGTATAACATGAGGTACTATAGATAAATTCTCTTTAAGAATTCCTTGAAAGACCAAAAGGAAATATGAAAAGGTTAAGGTAGTCAAAGGTCTATTGATACCAAAGGTTAGGTTGGGTTTCTTCCACATTGAAAATGGTGAGAGAGTCTAGTTTGACATAGGAAGGTTGGGTGACTTTGTGGATCATGATAAAAAACTTAGAGTCAAAAGTTGTAGATGACATCTAAGAGTCAAGGGAAGCCATGGTGTTGACTCCATAGTTATAGGTCACTCTTTAGTAAATCATGGGGTTGACTGGATGTGGTAGTGTTCAAATAATGATAAGAGTTTGTCAACCAATTACTTATATTATTATAAAACATCATTATTACATTGGTAAGAGTTGTTTATTTTATTGACCACAAGTTGGGAGTCACCAAAGATATGGATTATTTTGATTCTTAGGGTTAAGGTAGTTTGAAGGACTATCACTAGGGATTCATACTCAACCATATTATTGGTACATTTAAAATCAATCTTGGTATCATCAAAGTTAATGAGGATGATACCCACTCCCCCACCATGTTGACACTTCAAACCATCAAAGAACATGGTAACTTGATAGGTAAAATTTGCTTGAGAGAGGGTCATGATGTACTCATCGAGGAACTCAAGAGGAGGAGGTTAGTTAACTACTAAAGTTGCCTTGGCCAATTGGTTAAAAATGACTTACCCCTTAATTAAATTTTGCTAAAGGAACTCAATGTCAAACTCTACTAAGAACATAAGCCACTTAGCCATACACTAGTTTGGTATGGCTTGGAGTACATGTACTTGAGTGGGTTGGTAATGGTCATGACATAGGTTTTATGGTTAAGAAGGTAGTGATGAAGTTTGGTGGCCACAAAGACTAAATATATGGAAAGCTTCTTGGTATAAGGTTATTGAGTCTCATATTCAACAAGCATGTGGCTAATGTAATATATGACTTGCTCTTTATGTTGTTCATTTAGATGAACCAACATTTCCCCTAGGGAATGGTTAGTGGCAAAGATAGAAAGGTAGAAAGGTTGGTCATCCTTAGGAGAGGCAAGGATAGGTGGAGACATAAGGTACCTTTTGAGTGAATCAAAGGCCTTTTGATAGTATTTATTCCACTTAGAAGATACATTATTATTCAAAATGTGGTGTAAGGGTTGGCATCTATCCATAATATGGGAGATAAAATGATGAATGGATTGAAGTTTACCTTGCAAGCTAAAAAGTTTATTAAGGTTGACTAGAGGGAGCATATAAAGGATTAATTTTATCTTGGTGAGATCAAATTTGATTCTATGAAGGGAGATGATGAAGCCAAAGATCTTTCTTGATAAGACCCAAAAAATGCACTTCTTAGTGTCTAAGTAGACAAGGTAATGGATACGTCACTCAAAGATGATCTTGAGAATGACTAAATGATCTTTTCAGAGTTTAGATTTTTTGAGAAGGTTATCCACATAGTCATTTATAATCTTATGGATAAGGTCATGGAAGATATAAGTCATAACATGTTGGTAGTTCACACCAAGATTCTTTAACCCAAAATTCATGACTCTATAATAGAAGGTTATCCATGGGGTGGTAAAGGTAGTATTATGCTAATCTTTGATGGAAATTAGGATCTAATTATAGCCTAATAATCGAACCATGAGAGATAACATCTCATGGCTAGATGTAAGATCAACTAACTAGTTTATGCTAGGTAGAGGAAAGTCATCTTTGGTGAAAGTGAGGTTGAGGTCATGAAAGTCCAAAAAAATAAATAGTCCCCTTGTGGCTTTGGTGATAGGTAGGATATTTGGGACCTAATAGGGGTAGTCAATGGGTTGAATGAAGTTGATAGATAGAAGATGTTGAATCTTTTCTTTGATGAGAAGGGCTATGTGAGGATGCATGTATCAAATATTTTAATTGATAAGATTAGAATCATGGTGGGTGATTATGTTATGGGTATAAATGGTGGGGTCAATTCTAGGCATATCACTATAATACCAAAAAAAAGCTATGGTGAGGTCTTGGAGGAAAGAGGGTAAGTCCTGAAGCTCTTCAAAATTTTGCAATTGGCCAAGTTTGACAATGCAGGGCTTATCTAGAGTGCCCATGTTGATATTGATGGTGGATTCATTCAACATGGTCAAGGTCTCAAGAGGAAAGGAGTTTTCGATGGTAGAATTTAAGACACCATGGTAGGTGAGAATGGAATCATCATCTTAACATTGAATGATATTAATGGTAGGAGGATCATCCCCTAGCATCTTAAGATGCATCAAAGGGATGGTTATGATCACCTTGTCCTTATAAAAATTTATGGGTACTAGGTTGATTATGTTGATGAAAAAATGTCATCATCCTCACACATAGGTGGAGGAGAGGTCAGTGATGAAGGGGTATCTTCCTCAACAATGGTAGTGGTAGGTGGTTTGGGTTCCTTCTTGTTGGGTAGGATGAAATTGAGGCCATTTTTATAATGAGGCTTTTTAGTTTCAATGGTGACCAATTATTATGGGCCATGCTCATAAATCCCAAGGCCAAAGCCTTTTCAAATACACTGATGGAGGTATGTCTTTGTAAATATCAGTTTATCTAGGTAATAAAAATTGATCATGAATGGTTGGGGTAAAAGAGAGGTGGTAGAAGAACCATGGTTTTTGTTAATTCCCCCATAGATGAAACATGTCTGATAATAAGGAGGTCCAAAGGGAATAATAGTTTTGATGTTGGGGTCATATCCTAGTTGGTTTGTAAGTTTCCCATACTCATGAGGAGTAGGGAAAGCATCAAGGGATAAAATGTGATATTCTCCCAGTGAAAGATGATGGAACATTGATTCTAAAGGGTCCATGGTGGGGATTTGGTCTAAAGGGAAAGAGAAACTGGTGGATGCTTCATTAATGGAAGGGGATATGACACCCACTTTTTTGGTTAGAAGTTAGTCTTTAGTTGTTGAGGATATGCTAGATGGAGGTATGAGGATAAAAATAGGGTTATAGGTCATATTTCATGTTGAGAAGGGATTTGGGTTAGCTTGGATAGTGATGACCTGGCATTCATGTTTAAAATTGATGCAATGGTGAAGGGTGGAGGGGATGCAACCCATGGAGTGGATCTAGGGTCATCCCAATAAAACATTGTATTGGAATTCAACTTCCTCTACATACAAGAGTTTAGGGAGTGTGTGGTGTCATAAATGGATATTAAAGATAATAGTTCCCAAGGTAGTGGCCATGGTATCATTGAATGACCAACATTTTAGACATGATATTGTCTAACAGGTTGAGTTGGTTATAGGAATGAGAGGAGATAATGTTAATATTATCTCTCCCATTAATCATGACCTATTTGATACATGTTTTGTTGATGTAGGTAGTAATAAATAGAGGGGTATCTAGGTCCTTAAGATGGATGGAAGGTATTTCCAAATCTTTGAAGCTAATAAGGTTAGAAATTTAAAGTACACTGATAAAGGCTTCTAGAGGTTGGGGATCTTTGGGGTGGACCTATAAGGATTTTAATGCCTCAATCAACACTTGGTGGTGGTGAGGGGAGGTAGATATCAACTGATACAAGCTCATCTTCATTAAGGTCTGATGAATTTATTTGAGGATAACTTTCCTAATAAATTCTGAGGGGTTAGCTAGGGAGGCACTTAAGATGGATACTTTGAGTTTAATTGAAGATGAAGATGGTTGGGCTTGGGGTTTTTGGGAGGTGGAAGAAGGATACATCAAAGGAATGGATACCTTAGCCTTACCCTTATCCTTCTACTAGGATCTCATGACCACATTGATAGTATGGATAGAAGGAGAGGTTGGGTTAGGAGATTGGTTAGACCCATCCTCCTTTTGAGGTGAGAGTAGAGGAGTATGTAGGCATTGGGTAGGTATGGTTATTGGTAGGATTGGTATAGGGCTCATGAGAGGTTTATTTGTTAATAGATCATCCTCATCATAAATTCAATAGATAATGGTTTGGAGAGCTTTGTAGTTTTTTATGTCATCATTGGGTGTCTTATGATAAGAACACACTTAGTGGTCATTGTATCAGATGAGTTTTGAAGCAAGAGGGTAAAAGGGCCTGATGGAAGTAAGGCTAAATAATAAGTTTGTAATAACCTATGGAAAATGGTCAAGTAGGATTCAACAAAAAGTGGTAAAGGTTTAGCGGTCTTGGCTTTGGTTGTTGAGGTGAAATGTTGTTTGGAAGAAATTTTGGTGATATGTACTTTAGGTAAGGTGGTGCAATTGGTTTATGGTTGTGGTTTAGATAAGGAGGCTGATGAGCTAGAGGTGGAAGATTATAAAGTAGGTAGCCTAGGTATTACTATTGTAGTGAAGAGAGGTGCATCAAAAAGTAATTTCAAAGGTGTAACCAAAAGAGGTGGTTGGGTTTTGGTGGAGATAATGGGCTTCCTAATCAAGGTAGAGGGATGAGGTCCCAAAATGGAGGGCAAGGTTGAAGGAAGTAAAATTTAGGCCTTCAAGCCTTTGGATGGTTTTACTTAGTTACTTTGGTTTGGCATATGGTTATTGGTTTCAGTGAGGCAATCTCTACCTTCACAGATGGGTGGTTAAGACTTTGTGTAGGGAAGGTGCCAAGGTTCTTTATTGATTTGGTCAGTTTGGTTTGAGAAGGTGATTTGGTCACTTGGGGTTTAGGTGCCCTGGATGGTGAAGGAATTGTTAGATTGGTAAAAATTTCTATTTGTTTGGTTGATAGGGTAGGAGTTTGGAAAGTAGAAGTGGTGGGTTGGTCCACTAAAGGTATGGTTGTATGTTCTTTCTTGGTGATATAAGGTAGCCCTAATTAATACCGTAAGGTGGCTTGATCCATTTCAGGGTTAGAGATAAATTCCAATTTTTACACTAACCTAGAGAATGGTTTATATGTTGGTTTTATTTCCTAAATAATAGACCTAAAAGATAAGCCCATAGGTTGAGACACAGGGGTTGTAACCTTATCTCTTCCTTAATCAAAGGATGCAAGGTTGAGATAGGTGGATCCTCTATGGAAGGAGTATACATGGGGATTTTCCCCTTGAAAATGATTTTTGAAGGGGAAGTAGGTTTCTTGGTAGTTGATGAGAAAGGTAAAATGGGTGTCTGGTATGGTATGTTAGTCAAGGGAGAGGTTGATGTTTCCAATATCATATTAAGTGGAGGAGGAGAAAGGGGGGTTTCTTTGATTTGGTTTTCAAAAATAGGTAACTTTTCTACCTTAATAATTAGAGAGGGTGAGGGACAGATAGGTTGACCAATAAGTTCTTTATTAGTGAGTGTGTTAAGAACCATGTTAACAATATGGGCATCATGAGCACATTCAAATATGTTGCTCTCATTCTTAACAGGTGGATGGTTGGGAAAATGTTGCCTAAATATGTCAAGGTCTTGGTTTGATGTTGAATTGGGGTTGTCCAATGCAAGTTCCCCCTTGTCAATGAGGGATTTAACAAGGTTTTTAAAGGTATTGCACCTACTAATGTCATGCCCTATCACTTGATGGAAGGCACATAAATCATTCTCCAACTAGGTGTAGGATGAGAAGAGTTAAATTACTAGTATGGTTTGATAAGAGGAAGTTGAATGATATTAGCTTTTAATAACTTCTCCAAGATTGAAGTATAAGATTCTCTAAGTGGAGTGAATTTCTTCTGGCTGTTATGGTTTTTGTTCTTTGTGTTTTGCTTTGATGAATTAGAGGAATTTAGTTGGTTGATTGATCGTGGGGGAGTGGCTTTAAGGACCACTTTATTCATGGTTCCCTTGCTTCTAGTATTTCTATTATACTGGTTGTTTGATTTGGAAGAAGAGGCCTAAATGGTTTTGTAGGTGTTCTTGTTCTTCAGTTTTAGTTTCCCTTCATTAATGGTTTTATACTCTAACTTATGCACCATGGTAAAATCTTCATCAAAGGTGAAGAAACTTTGGACACATAGTTTAAAGGAGATATTCTTAGCACATGCCTGAGCAAAGAGTTTTATGAGTTTAGGTTGAGACAAGGAAAAAGAAAGTTGGTTAATTAAGCTCCTCCAACAAGCTACAAAATAAAAAATAGATTCATCCTCAAACTATTAGATAGAGTAGAGGTCTATAATAGAAACTTTATTGGAGATATTGATCAAAAAATGATCCAAGAAGGTTTGAGCCATATGGGTGAAGGAGAAAAGGGAGTGCTTGGGTATGGCACTATATCAATCTAGTGTTAGATTGGCTAAGGACATGGGGAAGGTGTAGAGGAGGGAATCATCATAGGTAATCATATAACAAGCATGCCTAAATTACCTAAGGTGTTGTTGAGGTTCATCCTTACTTTAGGATTTAGAGAATTTGGGAAGTTCCCACTGGGGTAGATATGGCCTGATAGGTACAAATGGATGGATGGGCTCATTATAGATCTAATCATCTGACAAGATGTTATGATAAACTAAAATGGATGACTATAAGGTGTTCATATTATCCATAAGTATATTCATTAGGTCTGCTTGGGGTTATACACTCAAAAGGCTATAATATTCATAATACTACGGTGGTTGGGTGACATACTGATAATGGGTAGAAGGTTGGGAGGCTATTATATATTCATATGTGGATGCCAATGGTTGGGTGGAAGATACATAAGGGTAGGTAGATATAGGTGGTTGGGTAGTGGGTAGGGTACATACCCTTGTATATTAGGGATGGAGCCAAAGTTTGGTGTAATGGGTACTTGTTGGATAGGAGTGGTAGTTGGGATGGTGACCAATGGAAGGGTGGTGACCCTTGTACTGATAAGTGTAAGGTAGAGGGTATGGACAACACCAAGATTTGAAATAGAGTAGTGGTTGATGAATTAGGGGTAGTTGAAAGAAGTTTGGTAGTGATAGAGGTAGGTACTCTTATTGTTGAGAGAGTGTATGTGGTTAGAGGTTGGATTTCTCCTAAGGTGGAAGAGTTATTGGTAGGAGTGAAATGTATAAGGGTATTCATAGTTTGGGTTGGCTGGTTTTCCATGGTAGTCTCAAAGGGATTTTTGGTGGATGAAGAATCTTGGATAACCAATCATTGGGTTGTAACCATGACAATAGAGGTGCTCCCCATGAGGTGAGGAGGCATGCCATAGGGTGGATCTATGGGTGGGGCCAAAGCTGGGATATGATAAGACATGGTTATAAAAAAATGTTTCAAGGGTATAGTATTATTATCTAGGAAAGAGGCAACACCCACATCTCCTTAAAGAACAACCTGATGGAAGGTAGGACTTCTCAAGGGATGAGGAGAATCTACTAGTTCAAATATGTAATCCATGAATGAAGAGGTGGAAGAGGTAAGTTGGTTTGGTGATGGGTTTTGCTCTACAAAGTTCCTTCACTATTGGTGAGTGATAACCATATGAGATAGGGGAGAGAGAAATTACAAACAACCTCACTACTCAAACAAAAATAAGATAATAAGTGATTAAATAAATCAAATCACACACTTAAAAAGATGCTAAGCCCTATAGTTTTTATTTATCACTTTTGGATAATGCCTTAAGAATTTGTATGACTAAAATTGGTTTGTAGAGTAGGTACTAGAAAAGAAGTCTAGGGTTGGTTTTAGGTTGTGTTTAAGTACTAAAAAAAATCTATATTGGAATCAATATGTAGCTTGGTATTGGGGCCTACCTCCTCACTTCACACACCAAAATAATAATAGTGTCATGTTCTTATCCAATATATATTGATATCTAGAGTTTATACTCAACCAGAGAGCTAAGTTGGTCCTCCCCTTGGTAATGACCTCCAAGTGAGATTTCTGAAAAAGGGTAAGGTTACCACTAGATGATGAAAACCTAGTTAGGCCTTGTCTCAAGTTTTTTATGTTTAATTGATAAAAGTGGTTTGGTTGAGTGTGTGAAACAAAGAGTGAAGATACGATAGAATACTTTGCTTTTAAGTTAAGCTATGTGAACTAAAATTTCAAGCAGTCAATGTATCCACTTAATTTTAAGCCGAAAAGATATTTTTGATTTCATTAATGAGCATAGAATAGAGGGAATATGCAAGTAAAAAATAACCCAAGTAAAGACACAAGGGTCCCACTAGACATGCCAGAATATTTTAGTGAATTTCAGCTTATTATTTTAGAAAGCGAAAAGAAGAAATTAAGTATGGGTATGGTTGAAAAACCTATTTGATTATGTATGCATTAGATTAGATTATTATGAAGACCTCTTCTTTGGCTTGGGAGGATGACCTAAAGATAAGAAAGCACTAAAGAAAATTTGATTGTTAGATAGATAGTTGAGTGGATTTCCTAGTGATAGCTAGATCCTAGAAGCAAGAGCTTCCTCAGGGGCTATCAATCCACACATTTTAAATAATTAAGTTTATAAACAAAATAGAAAGTACTTTCATCAATAATCAAAAGGTAATAAAATTGAACACAAGAGATACTTTCTAAAGAAATAAACTAGAAATGATTAAAATAGTGATAAGATAATTAATACTAGTGTTAGGTGATGAGGGTCTACTTCAAAAAATCAAGCAGGGGTCTATGAATAGGTAGGAACATAGAAAATTAGATTTGGTTGAGGGTAGGTAGGTGAAATAATTTTCTATAATTTAATAACATAATGACCATCAGTGGTTAGACTGACCATCAGTGGTTAAGGTGACTACAGATGTCTAGATAGGCTATCGGTAGTTGAGACAACCATCGATAACTACTATGTGTAGATCTAGTTTGATAAATGGCTAATTAATGGGATAACAAATTAAGATTCTAGTAGATAGGTTGATTCTAGGCTAAGTACAAAATCAAATAAAGTAATTAAATACTAGAAACCAAGTACTTATCTTATATAAAGCTGATCAAGTGGTTGGTTGATGTGGTTGACTCATTGGTGGAGTTTGACATGATTATGATAGAGTAACAATACTTGGCACTTTGGTGGATCTGTGATGGAAAGTTGGATTTCTAACCTAGTAGCTAGTTCATTATATTTTTGATGATGATTGACCTATAAAAATAAAGTAAATTTTGATGCACAAGATCTTGATAATAATTATAGATGATTTTCACCTTCTTGCTCCTCTCTTCTTATAGGCAAGGCAAGAGAGTTTTAACAAGACGTGAACTGAGCTTCCTAATTATACCTCATGTATGTAATGGTTCTAAATTGGATTTAGATGAGTTATTTTTAGAAAATAAACGTAGATGGGTTTGCATGTTGGTGGTTAAGAAGGTGCACCCGAACTATCAATGGTCAAGGTGACCATCGATGATCATCTAGACCATCGGTGGTCAAGGGTAAAGGGCCAAATTAGGTAAAAGCTAAGGTTAAGCTAGTTTGGTCAAAATGACCATGGTTAGGTTTGGCTAGAAGTCAAAAGGCTAAATTTATCCCAAGGGGATCCTAATGTGGTCTAGGGGTGTTTTGACATTTAGAATCATAGTATGCATATTTCTAGTGTCTACACGTTGAGGTAAAATAGAAGCAAGTGTAGGTTTGATAAGGTGATTGAAGGTGATGATGAAGGTGGATGTCATGGAGGTGGGTGATAGTTTGGGCACTAAAGAAAAAATAAGCACATAAAGTGTGATATCCAAGATCATGCATTGACTAGGTTGCCATAGTTGGTAAAAATAAATGTTAGTGCTAGAAGGATAAGTGACAAGTGGATCGTGTGACTACATTTAGGCATGACAGCTAGGTATACTCATAAATACAAGTCTCGTAAGCAATGTCTATGGTTCCATGGGTATCCATGGTAGGAAGTGATCTTGGTGAAAACAAAAATGGGTCAAGTGTCATGGGTATCCAAGGTAGGAAGTGCTCTTGAGAAGACACAAGTGGGTCTAGTATGCGCGAGGTGGTGGAAGGTAAAAAAGTGGTTAACATGGTAATGTTATCACTAAAATCAAAGGACCAAGTAAATGTCATAAAAAAATGCATACTTGTTAGGCCATAATAGACTAATGATGAGGTGATGAGGTGGTCAGGGTGGGAAAAGAAGGTAGTCTCTATGGGTGGGTGTTTGGTTGGGTTTTATTTGGAAAAATTTGGGCTAAAGATCCAAAGGCAAATTGTTAAGATCCCAAACATTGATGGTCATGGGTCTAAGGGGAGACCATCAGTGGTTTTCATAACCATCAATGGTTAGGGTGCAAACACTAAAACTATAGAAGTCAAAAGTGAAATGTTCTTGTCATTTTGTTTGCTTATGACTTTTGATTGTTGAGAGTGAGAGGTTTGTGCTTTTTTGTCATTGTGCATAAGAGGTTGTTGATGGATATTATGTAGTGGGTGAGGTTGGATATGAAGTGGAATAAGTTTGACCAAGGTATGATGCATCATGGGTGTGGATGAGGATGGGAGGGTCTATGGATTCCTCCTTGATGATGGTCGAGGAATAAGGTAGGTGGCACCTTCAATTTTGTAGAATAGGTGTGACATTGCATTTGAATTTGGAATGTGCTTTATGGGTCAATGTTTGGTTTTGTGGGTTTAAGGTTGTGACCTAGGTAGGTTTTTCTCATTTTTGTTAAAAATTAGTGGGTGATTCTCAAATATGGGAGGGTAAGTTAGGTAGGGTAGCTTAGCATTTGATAGAAGAAATACTAGTGTTTAGTTGGTTTGTGGGTAGGTTAGGGTTGGCAATTTTCCATCGATAATCACACATAGTGACTATCAGTGGTTACCTTGACCATTGATGGTTGAAGATTAGGGGTAAAATGCTGATTTGACCATCAGTGATCATGATGACCACCAATGGTCAAGTCAAATGTTAAAGGGTAAGCATAAGGTTAAGGCATTTGATAGGATTGATAGGTGGATTTTAGTTACAAGTAGTGTTGTAAGGGTTCTATGGATAAAATTGATGGGCTTAAATGTTACATTGGGTGGGTGTATTAGGTAGAATTCATGGGTAAATATTAGTGTAGAGGTTTAAGTATGTTTGCTAATAAATTATGCAGGTCAAAGATTAGATAAGATGCAGCATTGGGTGCACTATATATTTGTAGAGGTTGACAAGGATATGACCCTAAATGATTAGGCACATATAGAGGAGGTCTACCTTAGAATGCTGAGGCACTACTAACATGTGCCCCGTGATGCATCCATGATCATGGAACTCATTGAGAGATGGGATCTAGTCATGAACACTTTCCTGCTACCCATTAGTGAGATCACAATCGTACCAAAGGATGTGTACTAGATTGCATGGTTGCCCCTTTGAGGTGATCTAATTTACCACATTGAGAGGAAAGAGCATGATGATTTATTGGAGTTCATATATGGAAATTAATAGGATCATGTTAGGTGGCACACTGGGGGTTTTAATTAATCTATGCTCTATTAGAGGGTGAAAGGATAGAGGAGATTGGTAATGATTATGATGATGGCAGTGTCATGCCTTTCCCTTCCTGACTAGAGTAGTGGTAGGTTTCCATATTTGATGTGAGGGGTTTTAGTTGAGATGTTGTTGGGGTGGATAGTGTTTAGCTAGGTACCTATCCTTTTGGTATAAATATACAAGGAGATGTGGGGATTTAGGGCCCATAAGAGATAAGGCATTAGTGTCATTCTGGTTCTACATTGTTGGACCTATAAGCACATCTGGGTGTTGAGGTCAATTGGGTTTTCATGGGAGGAATGTGACCAAATAGAGTTATTAGTTAATTTGATGTAGTGGAGAGGTGAGTTTTATGCCTCAAGAGTAGGATCTCATGATGTTGATTGGTTCAGGGGTTCACTAGATACACTAGTTATTGGAGATATCACCTAAAGACCATATGTTGGGTTCTTAGAGTGGGTCAGATACAAGAGATAAAATTTCTCCTTATAGAGTTATAAGTGGATTCTTGGTAGGTGGTATGGAGAGATAAATCTCAACCTATTTGATAGGGTGCATAGGTAATTTGTCCTTGTTTAGGGTATCTTAGGCATATTTCCTAGGTACGTGTATGATGATGTTTAGATATTACTACTAGAGCCACATCTAGTGTAAATATTACTAGATCATGAGGAGTTACTAGCCAGGCCACAGATAGATGATGTGGGCTTCATAGATGGCTATACATGGTACCAAGATTTATACATGGTAGTAGATTTTGGTGGAGATTATGGTGGTAAGAGGTCAATGGATGTGGAACTAGATATGAGAGGGGGCCAGAGGGTACAGATATAGGGGGCTACGCTAGATGGATAGGTAAGAGTGGTATTAACTATGGCATAGGCAGAAGTTGTAGCACTACAAGGTTAGGTGGATACCTTATAGGGTCAATTTGTGACACTCATGGGTGAGAAGGATCAAGTAAGAGCTTCACTAGCCTTGGTCACATAAGAGAGAGACTCCTTGAGATAGAGAGGATGAGAAGCTATGACATCTATAAGACCACCCAACACCATCCCCATGGCATGATACCTAGCTAAAATGGAGGAAATATGGTACTAAAAGGCTATAGTCTTGAGATAGTGTCTTGATGAGCCCCAATGAGGTGAGTACAAAGCAAGCTTGGTACATAGTGCCAATGTGGTGACACCAAGTTATTACGTTACATTTATAGGTGGATAAATAGGTATTGTAGGGGGATAAGACCCAAGACCTAGTGGTGATATAAGAGATAAAAGTATTCTAGGAGATAGTGGTGCCCCTGGGGCATAGATAGGACATGGTTTATAACATACTATATATATTGTTGTATATGATTTTGATTTCAACTTGAAAATTGATGTAGTGATATGTACATTTTGAGAGAGAGAGACATGTATATTTTTTGGTACACATTAAGATGTTATTGACTCAATATATATATATATATGATCCTTGTTTATTTCTCATTGCTCATGGTCTTTGCTTTGATGTTAATGCTTATGATGTGATGTTAATATTTATTATGCTCAGGTTATGCTTATGTAATGGATATTGGTTGCTGATAGAGAATCACCTAGCTAGGCATGCAATGATATGCATCTTGGTTTATTCATGTTTATGATTTTTGACATGTATATTTATGACATGATAAATTTTAATGAGTATCTAGTTTATTGTTTAGATTTAGACATGTGGTGAAAAATGGTTGGTTGCTTTGTTGCTCAGGGATGTTATGATGTTATTATGCTTATTATGGTTATGATTATTGTTATGTGTTTTCTTATGACATACATTTATATGATGTCATGATTATGGTTATTGTTATTATTCTTAGGGTAAAGCATAGGAAGCAAGTTAATTAACAACATTAGATGTGAGAAGAAAGGATATAATCAAGAGACAAATGCCTTTAGTGAAAATATCAACTAGTTACAAGAGGATAAGAAGAGGCATTATGATTCATATTTGACAAAGACTAAAAAGAAGCCAAAGTTGGATAGGCTTGAGGAACATAAGCCCTTCGAATGCTTTTCATTAGTATTCGTTAGTTGGTTAAAAAGGTGTCTTGATCACATAATGTCAAGTGAGCTCAAAATATCTTGATTATAATGTATAAATGGGAGATGGATGAAAATGGAACCTTCTTGTGAGACTAGCATGCCTCTTCTATAGGTTTTTGAAGATTTATTTTAAACAAGTCTATGTCATACAAAGTGTGGACTGATTGATGCAGGAAGTATACTCATGAGAGTTGATTGTGGCTTTTAATGTTATTTATCTTGTGAGAGCCAATTGCAGCTTTTAAAATTATTGTGTTTTCAATTTTTTCTTGATAATGGGTCTTTTACTTATTTCATAGGAGGGTTAGAGAAGCTTATCAATGGGACAAGCTTCTAAGAAATTGCTTGTTTTGACAAATGCTTTACTTAGCCATCCTTCGAGGGAGTTGTCTAAGTTTATGTGTTTTTTTTAATACTTTTGATAGCTATCCACCTTTATTTTAGTAATTTAAAGTATGTTTTCAATATCTATCCTTCAAAGGAGTGATATATGAATGTTAGGAATGACCCATGAGTGCTATTGGTAGGAATTTTACTTTTTTGCTTTGTTTGAGTTTGCTTGACATAGACCTATTTGTATAGGCTTAAAGGGTTCACCTTTGTTAAGGAAAAACTAAAAGCATAAGAAGTTTGACTAGGTGTAAATGGGGTTAGGTGATAATGATCATAGGAATCCATCTTGAAAAAGGGAAAGAAGTACCATGAGAATCATGCCATGAGTAGATATGTGGTACCCATTGTTCAAGATGAGGTTATGACTATGACAGATAATCACATAATTCAATTTTAACTAATTTCCCCTAAAATAGGGAGATGAATGTGATGTGAAATTAGGGGATGCACTTAAGTTAAAAGAAAAGGT
>JARHVA010004557.1:0-30000 GCA_037957365.1 Torreya grandis | reverse complement strand
TCTTCAAACCAGACCTCTCACTCTCTCTCTCATAGGCCTTCTGCACCAGCTACAGCAACAACAGGGACTCTGCATTAGCAAGCTACACCAACAACAGGCACAAGCAGTCTGCAACATTTCTTCAATCAACAAGCAAGAGGTAAGCACAGTGTTGTTTTCCATTTCATTTCTTGTTTAATCTATCTATTTAGCTAACCACTGCCAAGACCTTCCCCTGTCCTTCCCCTAAGAAGCTGAAAGGCCTTCTCAGACCCTTGACTCTCATTCATTCCCCTTTGTGCTTCTGGTTCCCAACCAGTCACTTTCCCAGACAACATTCTCAGTCTCTCAGACTCCAAAATAAGTCCCTCAGACCTCCACTTAATCTCACAGACCTCTAAATAGACCTCCCTGACCCTTAGATGAGACCACAGTCCATTCTGTAGACTAAGACCCAGACCTAAAACCTGTCTTTGGCCATTACCCCGACTGACCTCGACCAGTACCACTACCAACGTCGGTAGCTTAACCGACGTCGGTGACCTTCCCTAACCGATGCCAGCAATATCACTGACGTCAATGACTATGCAAAGTAGATTGCTGTTAAATAGGTACGCTTTTACTCAGTTCTTTCTTTCTATCTTTTATCATTTATCACTTTCTTTTTGTGATTAGCATTCTATTTTAACAGTGGACTGTCATCCCCCAAGAATCCTTTGAACTTCTAGGACCAAGCTCTTGCTTGGCAGTCCACCCTTTTGTCATCTAAATTTTTTTGTGTCTTAGTGTTTTCTCTTTTAGGTTTCATCCTCGACAACCAAAGAGGAGTTCTCGCAATGTTTGAATTTTGGTGTGCATGTCTACAACTCAGGTACGTACAAAACCTCATCCATTTCCTTCTTAGTTTCTCATTTCCCTTTCTTGAATGTGAAAAGTGAATCTAGCAGTTAGAATCATATTAAAATTCATGTGTTGTGACATAATTTTAATGAACATTATTAAGAGAACTCATAAATGAAGGGTAAGTATAGATGGATGAAGAATCTATGGGGTCTTTATATTAGTATATTCTCTCACTTATTGTGTTCATTATGGAACATGTTGAATTATCTATGGTGCTAAATGAGTATGTATTATGGGAGATGATGGCCCTTATAAGCTCTAAGTAACTATCTATTATGATTAGCATAGTGTTTCACTATGTTGTAAGATTATTTTATATTCATAGAGAGAGAAATAGAAAAGGAGTTAGGGATAAGTGATTAAAACCTGAATAAGTGTGCATCATTCTAGACTTTTTCGATTCCCCTCTTTGGCTGTGGAGGGAGACACCTGTAGATAAGAAAAAACTACACAAAATAGTTGTTAGTGGAGATATGTGTAGACTACCAAGCTACACGCTTATTCTATGAAGTGTGAAACTTCCTTGGGATGATAGTCCACTATTTTAAGACAAAGTTTAAAATAAATGCAAGGAGAGAGAGAGAGAGAGAGAGAGAGAGAGAGAGAGAGAGAGAGAGAGAGAGAGAGAGAGAGAGAGAGAGAGAGAGGAGAGAGAGAGAGAGAGAGAGAGAGAGAGAGAGAGAGAGAGAGACGAGAGAGAGAGGAGAGAGAGAGAGCGCTTATTCTAGGAAGTGTGAAACTTTCCTTGGGATGATAGTAGAGAGAGAGAGAGATGAGAGAGAGAGAGAGAGAGGAGAGAGAGAGAAGAGAGAGAGAGAGAGAGAGAGAGAGAGACGAGAGAGAGAGAGAAGAGATAGAGAGAGAGAGAGAGGAGAGAGAGAGAGTAGATTTTTACGTGGAAACCCAAAGTGGGAAAAATAACAAAGAAAAATATAAAGTATATGAATGAGCACCAACTCAAAATATAAAGTTTGTAAAGCACCAACACAAAAAATATTTGTGAGCACCAACCTACAGGGAGCACCAAACCCTTACAAAGATTCATGAGCACCAACCCAGTAGGATCACCAACCCCTCTTGTGTATAAAACACAACTATCTCTCAATGTTGCTTAGTCAACAAATGATAGAACTCTACAATATCTTCTACTTTTCTCTCTTCAAAAACAATTTTCAAACCATGTACTCTCTTTTATATACAAATGTCTTCTAAAGCCTTTATTTATATCTTTCCAAATGACCTTTGGCATTCACCTTTTTTGACCCTTTAATCCACATGGAAAATGGTGCCAAACTTGCATGACCCTTTGTATACTTGCATTTGAAAAAGTCATATGGTGACCCTTCATAAGCAAAAGCATCCTTTCCTCTTTTGCCTTTATCTTGGTGACTTTTCATATTCCTCAAAGTGTCCCTTCATGGAAACATGTACCATACCTCTTTTGTCTTTACATGGTGACTCTTGGAATTCCTCAAGGTGACTCTTCATGAGAAAATGTGTCCCATTCCTCTTTCCTCTTTTACCCCGTGACTCTTTGACTTCTCCATGGGCCCCTCTTTTGACTTATATGCAAAAAAAAAATATATTCGTTAATATTAATATAAACATTAAGACACACATTAGCCAAGATATGAATATAAAAAACACCATTAAATGCAATGGGGCCTTTAATCACCAATAATGCTAGACCTTTGAAATCAATGACAATATTTACAACAGTTGTCCAACATGAGCTCCCCCTTGTCAATGAGAGATTAAAAATGCTCTTAAAGGTATTACACCTACTAACATCATGCCTAAATACTTGATGGAAAGTGAATAGGTCATTCTTATTATACCAACTAGGTGTAGGTTGAGAAGAATTAAATTATTGAGATATTTTGATAGGGAGGAAGCTGTATGATGTTGGCCTTCAGTAACTTCTCCAGAATTGAAGCATAAGATTCTCCAAGTGGAAGTAAATTGCTTCTGGGTGTTCTATTTTTGGTTTCTCATGTTTTTTTTTAGGGAACCATAGGAATTTGGTTGGTTGATAGATGGTGGAGGAGAAATTTTAAGGAGAACCACATTTGTAGTTCCCATTGATCTTGACATTGGTATTGGTTTGGTTGCTTGGTTTGGAGAAAGAGTGCCTCATTAGTTTTGTAGGTAGATATCTTGTTTTTCAATTTTAGCTTTCCTTTGTTAATGGATATATTTTATAGCTTACATGCCATGGTAAAATCTTCATCAAAAGTTTTGAAACTCTAAACACGTAGTGTAAGAATGAGAATACAGAATTATATTGGCTATAAAAAAATAATATGTTGAGAAAAAATTATATCAATTCAAGTTGGGGTAAGGAGAAGGAATGTTGATTGATTATTTTCCTCCAACGAACTAATAAATTAGTAATAAATTCATCATCAAATTTATAGATAGAGTAAAGGTTAGTGATAAAAAATTTCTTGGAGATATTTATCAAAAAGTGATCCAAGAAAGTTTGGGCCAGCTAGGTTAAGGAGAACAAAGAGTGTTTGGTTATGGTACTATACTAGTCTAATGCTAGATCAAATAGGGACATGAGAAAGGTATTAAGAATGAGGGAATCATCATATGCAATCAAATAACATACATGCCTAAATACCCTGAGGTGTTGTTAGGGGTCCTTACTCTAAAACTTGGAGAACTTGGAAATTTCCCATTGAGGAGTATATGGTCTAATAGGGATAGATGGGTGAATGGGTTCATTATAGATCTGATCTTATGATAATATATTGTGAGCTCCAAAAATAGATGACTCTAAGGTAGTCATCTTATCCATGATCATATTCATTAGGTATATTTGGGGTTGCACACCTAAAGGGTTGTAAGGTGCATAATGTTATGGTGGTTGGTTGACATACTAATAACCGGTAAGAATTTGAGGAACAACCACATATTGGTACATAGACACTGGTAGTTAGGTAGATGCTATGTAAGGGTAGGTGGATGTAGGTGGTTAGGTAGTAGGTAAAGGTACATGCCTTTATGTGTTAGGGATGTAACTTAGGTTTGGTACAATGGGTACCTATTGGATAGGATTATTGGTTAGGTTGGTGATCAAAGGAAGGGTAGTGACCTTTATGCTAACTGGTGGTAAGG
Organism: Torreya grandis; assembly: GCA_037957365.1. Lineage (NCBI taxonomy): Eukaryota > Viridiplantae > Streptophyta > Pinopsida > Cupressales > Taxaceae > Torreya > Torreya grandis. Next base: position 25,995 of record JARHVA010004557.1, on the reverse strand, counting down.
TAGAATGTATAGGTAGAATAATATTTTGAAGTGGGATAGTAGTTAGTAGAATGGGGGTAATTGATGGAAAGTTGGTAATTCTAGTGATAGGTACTCCTATAATGAGGGGAGTGTAGGTGGCTAGTGGTTTGGTTTCTCCTAGGGTAGATGAGTTATTAGTGGGGGTGGAAGGTAGAACGGTGTTTGTAGGTTGGTTTTCCATAGTAGTATCAAAGGGAATTTTGGTAGATGAGGAAGCTTGGGTAGTCAATGGTTGGGTGTTGATTATGGCAATATAAGTGTTTCCCATAATATGGGAAGGCATGTCATAAGGTGGGTCCATATGTGGAACTAAAGTAGGGGTACAATGAGGCATGGTGTTAAGATAATATTGAAGGGTCATAAGATTGTTATCTAAGAAGGTGTTAAATTATGCATCTCCTTGGGGAACTTCCAAAGGGAAATAAGGGACTCTTGAAGGATGAGGAGAGTTTTTTGGTTCAAAAACATACTCCATAGATTTGGAGGTAGAAGAGGTTGATCAGCTTGGTGATAGGTTTCATTCTACTAGATTCTTTCATTGATGATGAGTTAGAACCATATAATATAAGGGAAAGAGAATACACAAACAATATCACCACTCAAATAGAGAGAAGATAAGAAAAGAGCAAGGAAATAAAACACACACTAAAAAGTACATTAAGTCCTAGATTTCATTTTAGTCTCTCTTTTGGATTATGCCTTAAGCTTTCAAGAAATTGTGTGACTAAAATTAGCTTGTAAAGCGGGTATTAGAAAGGAAGTCTATGGTTGGTTTTAGGTTATTCAGGATCTCAAAAAGAATCTATAGTAGGAATCAATATGTGGCTTATTATTGAGGCCTACCCCCTCACTTCACATACTAGAATGATAAGGGTGTCAAGTGCTTGGCCAAAATATACCAATTTCTAGAGTTTATACTCAACCAGAGCCCTGATTTGGCTCTCCCCTTAGTAATGACCTCCAAGTAAGATCATTAGGAAAGGTTAAGGTGACTGCTAGGTGATGAAATCCTATTTGGTCTATATATCAAGTTTTTTTATGTTTACTTGATGAAGGTGGTTTGGTTTAGTGTGTGCAACAAAATTGATGCTACAATTGAATTACTTTTCCTTAATTTAAAGTATGTGAGCTAAACTTATAAGAAAAAAATGTATACAGTTAATTTTAATCCCAAAAGAAACTTTGATATCTTTTAAGTATAGAATAGAGAGAAAAACATATAGATACAAACATGAGAAAACTTGAGTAAAGACTCAAGGTCTCGCCAGGCATGCTAGAATGTTTTAGTGAATTTAAACTTATATTTCAAGAAAGGAAGAAGAGGAAACTAGATACAAGTATGGTTAAAAAAATTGTTTGGTTTTGCATGAATTAAGATAGATGATTTTGCAAAACTCCTCTTTGGTTTGGGTTGATAACCTATAAATAAGACAACACTAAAGTAGATAGTCAGTTAGATAAATAGCTAAGTGTATTGCCTAGTGCTAGCTAGATCTTAGAAGTAAGAGCTTCCTTGAGGGATATCAATCCACACATTTAAAAAAAATAAGTTCATAAATATAATGATAAAGTAATTTCATAAATAATCAAAAGGTAATGAAATTGAGCACAAGAAATTATTGATAAATAGATAGACTAGAAATGACTAATATAGCAATAAGCAAGTCAATAATAATGTTAAACAAGCCAAGTATGGTTCAGAAAATAAGATAGGCATCTATGAATAGGTAGAGATATAGAAAATCCACTTTGGTTGGGGGTAAGAGGGTGAAAATAACTTGTTATTTTATACCATAGTGACCATCAAAAACTAAGGTGATTATAGATAGTTAAGGTGATCATCAATGGTTGGACAGACCGTCAATGGTTGAGATAATCATTGGTGGTTATTGTGTGTAGGCTTAGGCTGATAAATAGACCGATTGATGAGATTATGGAATGAAAATATAGGAGGTTGGTTGGTTCTAGTTTAATTAAAAAATGGAAATAAATCAAATGAATATTAAAAAACAAGTACTTATCTTGCAAAAAATTGATCAGATGAGTGGTTGAGGTGGTTGGTTGGTTGATAGAGTCTGTCATGATTCTAACAAAGTAATGATACTTGGATATTGACCGAGGGGTAGTGGAAAGTTAGCTCTCTATCAAGATGGCTGGATCATTAGATTTTTATAATAAAACCTACAAAATGAAGCTCAATATGCAAATGACTCTTGATAGTTGTGGATGTAGTCCCTTCTCACCTCCTACTCCTCTCTTCTTATAGGAAAGGAAGGAGAGGTGAAAAAATACATTAACTATTATTTATAATTATAATTTTCACATGTAATGGTTCACACATAGATTTAGATGAGATAATTTTAGAAAATCAAGGTATAGTTTTGCATGTTCATGTTTTAGATGGTGGACTTTGATTGTCAGCAGTCAAGGTGACCATCGATAGCCATCATAATCATTAGTGGTTGAGGGCAAAGGTAAAAAGTGGGTTAAAGGGAGGGTTTAGTTAGTTGGTTAAACTGACTATGGTTAGGATTAGTTAGGGTTAAAATGGCCAAATTGGTCCCAAGGGGGTCTTAAGGTAGTCCAGGGATGTTTCGACATTTGAAATTACAATGTGCAGATTTTTGTTGTCTATACTTCTTATCACCTTGGTAATGTTAGATTGGCTTTGGCTTGGTTTGTATTATAAAATGGGCATGGTAGCTTTACTTAAAGGATATTTTATGAAAATCATACTTAATAATATTAACCAATAAATCTTCTTTACCAATGGGTGAGGCCTTATATTTATAGCTTTCAATACTAACTCTAACCCAAGTGTAGTTTAATTAGAGTTAGTTGTGGTTGAGTTTGAACTAACACTTACCTAAGTTAATGAGGGGAATGAATTTATTATTTATAATATAGATCCTATTTATTAGGCATGGATATCCATTCCTTAATTTATGGCATTTATGGAGATATTTCCAATTCCTTGACTTTGGGAATGATGACATCATCATGACCTCATTGTTATTAAATTTTATTTTTTTCAAAATTTATTCTTACTAATTACACATGAAAATTTATCTTAATCATTTAATTTTATTTAATTAATTAACTCCTTTGCTTAGAATTTTTTCATTTTAGGAATTGTTTAAATGCCCCACTTAATGGGTCCAAAAGCTAAATTGTCACTTTTGTCAGGAATCTAGAACAACAAATAGCTCTGATACCACTTGTTAGGAATCTAAAACAACAAACAGCTCGGATACCACTTTTTTAGTATTAGGAGCACAATTGATTACCTTATATAAGTAACTAAACATGGAATTTAACCAGAAGTAACAAGTAACTAGAATTCAAAAATAACACAAAAATTGAGCGATAATACAATCTTGTATTCAACTCATCCAAAAAGAAAATATAATAAAGAAGTCACACTCTTCTTCCCACACCTCTAGGGCTCCCACACCTCTAGGGCATACAATAATTCTCCTTCAAGAGTTCTCTCTCTCAATTACGGTCACAACAAACAACTCAAACACAAAGTTGTTGTTCACCTCCACCAGTCAGTAATAATACTGCCAGTACACAAGTACTCAAAGTACTTCAATTAGATCTCCCTTGAACTTGCCACAACCTACAAATCAAATGATCTTACTTACCATGTAGATATAACCTGATCTTGCAACACCTGTAGATCAACCTGGTTTTGCACACCTGCAAACCTAGATCTTACAATCAGAAGGATCTCTTCCTTGTCCTTAATTACAATACAGCCCCATGAGTCTATTATATAGATCCCATGCAAACAATAATTAGACTTTTAATTACAATAATTAGACACACATCTCCAAGACTAAAATTAGTCTTTACATGCAAAAAATTAGTTCATTAAATAAATTGTTCATGAAACTAGTAGTTTTGGAACCGCACAGGCGACTGACATCAGTCACTGTCTATTTGGAGATGACCGATGTCAGCCGATCCATGACTGTCTATTTGGAGATGACCGATGTCAGCCGATCCATGACTAATGTCGGTAGCTTCCTGTCCACCCCTGACCAATGTCAGTTGGCTTGAATGATGCCAGTGACTGTGACACTCAACAACCTCCTCCATGTTTTCATATAGTGAAGCTTTTAGCTTTACAACCTAACAATCTCCCACTTGGAGATAAACAGTTGCACCTGTACCTATACCTATACACCATCTAATTTGTTTCCTAGCTTGTATCCCTCTTCAAGTTCAATCTTGAATACCAACCACCACACATCTTGTGGTGCTACACCTATCATTCAAGTCCCCTACCATCTCCAAAGTGCTTGACCTTGCATAGCATGTTAACATGCTCTTGGTCCCTCTCAGATACCTAAGAATCCACTAAACTGCTTTCCAATGCTTCTTTCCTAAATTGGCCATGAACTCACTGACAAAACCCATTGCTTGGGCAAACTCAGGTCTAGTACACATGTACTTAACCTCATCATGTGAATTGGGACACTATTCTGTGAACTGTCCATCCATAGGTGTGCTAACCGGTTCTACATCCTGCATCTTTAACCTTGCCACTACCTTATTCACACAATCATCCTAAGACAACATCAACCTATGATCTTCCCTGTCTCTAAGAATACTCATGCCAAAGAATTTTGCTACTTCTAAATTCTTCATGACATACCTCTGAACTAACTTTACCTTTAGCTCAACAACTCCCTGCATGTGTGACCCTGCAACAAGCATACACACAACATACAGTAACTAGATAATGTAGCTAATATTATCCAACTTGGTAAAGGAAACACAATGATTACATTGACATTGACTAAAGCCATGCTTTGTCATACACCTGTCAAACCTCCATTGTCCTGCAGCTTGCTCAAGACCATATAACCTAGCCTTCTGTCTCATGTGTCCATTCTCTCTCTTCTTTAACTTGGGAATCAATTCATATTTTAGTGCTTTCTCTCCAACCAAAAACTCTACCAAATATCTCATTTGGTTCTCTTCCAAGAAATCAAATTCCTCATTCATGCCATGCTCTCACTATTTCTTGGATTTTACCTGCTCTGCTTCTTTAAAACTTCCTAGTTCTTGACCATCAGTGAGGAAAAAGTAGTCTAAAGAAGAGGAATAATGAATTTGAGGTTTACTTACACTTTCAATCCTCCTCATGGGCATTTAAGACCCATTGATAGCTTACTATCCACCCAAAATCTATTTTTTGGTCGACCCTGGTCTGCACTCAACTAATGTCAATCCCACCTGATCGCCGATGTTGATTCCCTAATTGACATCGGTGTCCACCTAGTAACTGACACTAATTCCCTAGCCGATGTCAATTGCCACCTACTCAACACCACTGGCTTTGATCTGCACATGACTGACATCGGTACCTGCCTGTTCGATGTTGATTCCACCTGACTGACGTCAGTAACTATGTTTTCTTGTGAGTGATGACTTTTTACCCATGATCTTACCTTGGATCAAAACCCTATCCAAACTACCCTGCTCAAAATTATTTAGCCCCTATGACTGATCTCTATCTGTCATCTTCTCTTGGAAAACCAAGGCTTTCGTATTCTTGTCAAAAACATCAGATTTCCTCTTTGTTCAATAGACCCAATCCTTTCTTGTAGCATGTGTTTCAAGAAACCTCACTTTCTTTTGTTACTTACAAAAATCTCAATCTATGCTTTTCAGATCTAAACTCTTACCCTTTGACTCAAGAACATGCATCCCCTTCTTATTCATGTGACCAAGCCTATGGAGCCACATCTTCAAATCTACACCAGAAGGAAAATTAGTAATACAAGTAGATAGATAAAGAGTACCTACTTTCTTACCTCTAGCTAAAACAAGTGCACCCTTGGAAACTTTCCAAGAGTCTACTGTGAGAGTTACTGTGCATCCCTCATCACCCAACTTTCTAATAGAAATCAAGTTCTGCTTTAGGACTGGGACATGCATGACCTCCTTCAATACCCATGTGTTGCCCGTCTGCAATTTCAGCTGCACTTTCCCTTTGCCAACCATTTGACAAGGCTTACCATCCCCTAAATAAATCTCTCCAAAGTCTCCTTGGACATATTCATGGAAAAATTCTCTATTTGGGGTTGCATGGAAAGAGGCACCAGAATCTAACACTTAAGATTCCACTTTATCCAAGGAACATACAAGAGCATCCTGTTCAACAATATCTGCAACATCTGCTTCTTTATTTCCTTCATGCTGATCTTCAACCAACCTACAATTTTTCTTTATGTGCCCTGCCTTTCCACAATTCCAGTAGATTATCTTGCCATACCTGGATTTGGATCTCCTACCTATCTTTAACCTTGATCTCCCTTACTTGATCTTCTCTCTTTGCCTTCCCCTAATTTCAACACTTAAATCATTCCCTGATGATTCACCTATGCTTTTCTTGTGAATTTCTTCATTCAAGATTACACTAACAACATCATCAACTTTCAAAATATTTGAAGTAGATGCAGTATAACTAACTGCCATTACCAAACTATCCCAACTTTCAGGTAATGAGCATAAGATTAAGAGAGCCTTAATTTCATCATCAAAAAAAATATTGACTGAAACTAACTAGTTTACCAAACCATGGAAATCACTAAGATGACTGTGTATAGATCCACCTTCCAACATTTGAAAATTAAATAATTTCTTCATAAGAAATACCTTATTCGAAGCTGAGGGTTTTTCATATAAATTTGCCAAAGATTCTATTAACTCTACTGTTGTCTTAGCCTGTGATAAGCTGGAAATCATAGATGATGCCAGGCTCAACCTTATAGATCTCAGAGCCTTCCGATCAAGAACCTTCCATTCTTCATCTTTCATATCTATGGGCTTGCTTGCAACCCCACCCAATGGTAAGTAGAGATCTTTTTGATACAGATAATCTTCTATCTGCATCCTCCATAATTGATAATTCTTGTCGTTAAACTTCTCCATTCTTAGCTTACTTTCTTCTGCCATTGCTATACTCCCACTCAATCAAAAACCCCTCAGAGTGACCTATAATCAAACACAAACCTACTCCCTACAACCTCACTCTGATACCACTTTTTAGGAATCTAGAACAATAAACAACTCTGATACCACTTTGTCAGGATTAGGAGCATAATTGATTACCTTGTATAAGCAACTAAACACGAAATTTAACCAGAAGTAACAAGTAACTAGAAATCAAAAACAACACAAAATTTGAGAGACAATACAATCTTGTATTCAACTCATCCAGAAAGAAAATACAATAAAGAAGTCACACTCTTCTTCCCACACCTCTAGGTAGATAATAATTCTCCTTCAAGAGTTCTCTCTCTCAATTACAGTCACAACAAACAACTTAAACACAGAGTTGTTGTTCACCTCCACCAGTCAGTAACAATACTGCCAGTACACAAGTAATCAAAGTACTTCAAGTAGATCTATCTTGAACTTGCAACAACCTACAAATCAAATGATCTTACTTACCATGTAGATCTAACCTGATCTTACAACACCTGTAGATCAACCTAGTTTTGCACACCTGCAAACCTAGATCTTACAATCAGAAGATCTCTTCCTTGTCCTTAATTACAATACAGCCCCATGAGTCTATTATATAGATCCCATGCAAACAATAATTAGACTTCTAATTAAAATAATTAGACACGTAGCTCCAAGACTAAAATTAGTCTTTACATGCAAACAACCGGTTTGTTAAATAAACTGTTCATGAAACTAGCAGTTTTAAAACTGCACAGGCGACCAACGTTGGTCACTATCTATATGGAGATGACCGACATCGGTCAATCCATGACCGATGTTAGCAGCTTCTTGTCTACCCCTGACCGAGGTTGGTTGGCCTGACTGATGCCGGTGACTGTGACACTCAAAAACCTCCTCCATGTTTGCATATAGTGAAGCTTTTAGCTCCATAACCTAACAACTTTACTAGGTTACAAGTTGACTAGAGATGAATCCATGAGAGGTTAATATTTTGTTTAGGATAATACCCTAAATAGAGATGCCTCAAAGTAATTCTAAGAACTAATTTTTGATTTATAGATTAATTTTGGATATTTAGTGATTCCTTGGCTTATTGCATTATTTGTTAGAAATCAATCTGAAGTCTGGTTGGAAGCTAGTTTTGGCCAAAATGGGGTGTCTACAGTTTGCCCTTATTTGAGAAGGTGTTTCAAGATATAGGCACAATAACATATTATAAATGAATGAAAAATTCATTAATGCTTAATTTCTTAGAAGGTGATGAATGAGCTTTGGATGCCTCCTCAAGGGAGTGGGCAACAAATAAGGTTGGTAAACATTCCCTCAAAAATAAGGAAATAAGGGGACCTAAAGTTAAAGGGGGGTGGAAAGACTAATTCTCTCAAAGGTGATTATAATTATTGACATAGTTAGGTGCCCTAATTGGTAAGATAAAAAGGATGATTTGACCAAAGTTGGTTATAATCATTGACAGAGTGCAGGGAAAAGAATGATTTACCCAAAGGTAGTTATAATCATTAGCATAACAAAAAATGCCCCAATAGGGTAGATATAAATAATGACTTACCCAAACATGGTTATAATAAGTAGCATCTAGATATATCAAAGCACAATTATTTGCCCAAAAGTAGCTATAATCATTAGCATAATGAAAACAGGCCCCAAGAGGGTAGAAAAATGATAATGATTTCCCCAACGGTGGTTAAAACCATTATCTTCCAGATAGATCAAAACATAATGATTTGATAAAAGATAGTTATAATCATTAGCACTAGGATTTTGGCACATTGTTGTGAATAAAAATGGGTCTTACATACTAAATCCATACCCATAGAGTAAGATTAAGTTTTTACTTAGGATAGGCATGAATTTGGGTTACCTGTTAGTATGGAGATACACATCCTATCTACCAAGGATTAAAATTAGTCCATGATTTAATTACTTTAAATTAGTCCATGATAAAAATGAGATGTAATGCATCACCATTAATTATAAGATTCACTAAACTATTTTTTGTTGTGGCATGTAACTGTATGCACCATGATATAAAACACCGTGATAACCTAGCCATAATATGGATAAGGATTAACAATCAATCTAGTAAATAATTAAAAATAATGTACAAATGATAAAAATAATGATGAAAATTTTGATATATGAATATGGATGGAATCAAGTGCAATCCATAATGAATCACCTAATGAATGCATATAGACTGAGTCAATACATACTAATAAAAGTAAATAAATAGGAAAATAAACAAACAAAACAAAACATCAATAAATAGAAACAAAAGAAAAGACCAAGAAAAAATAAATGAATGAACAAAAAAAACATGAATACAAATAAACAAACACACAACAAAACATTAATAAACAAAAAGTGAAAAAAATAATGAAAATAAAATCAAACAAAACAATCAATGGTTAATCACAATGTTAGTTCAAATAGAAAACAAATTGTTCGTGTACATGGAATAGAAGTGTTACTCTTAGTAATAGGGTGACCCCTAAGCTAGACAATAAAAACATAGGTATAAAAATGAAATAATAATTGACACAAGGTTTCCCCTAGGCTATAGGGAAATAATGACATAAGCAACATGATAAACTTGGCCCCTAGGCTATAAGAGACAAGAAAAAAAAACAAAAATGGGGAGAATAGAAGAAAAATAAGGGGTAGCCAAGATAAATCTAGATGCACTAGGAAAGTGGATGTTTCCTACATAATTATGTGGATGTAAGATCCAACATAAACTTTAGGCCAAATGTAGTTCCTCCAGGGTATGGGATAAAAAAAAATAATTCATAAGGAAACATGATGGATGTGTAGAGGAAAAGAAGAATGATCTTTAAAAATGGTGAGTGTGTGAGAAAAGTGAATACTAATAAATTTAAGAGATCTTAATATTAAGCCAAGTGATCATGAATGTATCATAGTTAAATTCATAATGAGCACAACATGAACTCATAAAATGGTGATAATGTAAAGCTTAATGCAAGTAAGGATGGGGAAACTAAATGACAAGTGGTTACTAATGAAATAGTCAGGGGTCCCAATCCTTAAGGCAAATAAGTGGTCAAAAAAGAAAGGAAGGTGTGACTGAACTAACTTGAGATACTCCATATCAAGTACTGCGTACAGTTTATGCAAACCTTAGGCCAATGTAGTTCTCCTAGAAATGGGAAGAAAAAGACTAAGATGGTTTAGAAATAAGTTAAACAAATAAGATGGGCCATCCTAGAAAATTTTGATGATTTTATATCTCACAGGTAAATTCTAAGACAATTTAAATGATTTTGTGATTTTTATAAATTTTTAGACCTTTTACCAATGCTTTTGGAATTTTTGAGGCATATCAACTTAATTGAGGATGATGAGATACCAAATGGTTCAACTCAAAAATAAATGAGAGAATTCAAACATAAAATGATCACAAAATGATAAGAGCATGAGAAAGGATGACTAAGCTAATGCCAATGTGAATTAAACACTGCCTACATAGTCCTATTTGGACCTCAAGTCACTATAATTTTGCCTTATAGTAGAGGAATCTGACTGGGTAGTAGCAAGTTCATGAATTAGGAAAATGACATAATATAACAATATTAATGTCAAGGTGAGGTGATAATGATTGGTAAAAGTGTTAATCCTAATTTTAACATAGGCAATTATAAACAGGAAACATCGACATGGGTTAATTGTACTAATTTTACCAAAGGTGGCTGTAATTAGTATCACTAGGAATGAAATATAACATGACACTAATGAAGAATGTAATTTCCAAATATTTGTCATACTAGTCCAAGATATAGAATTTATGTATAATAGTAAATCAATTGCTTAAACTTTATCTAAATCTTCTCACTGAAAGTGCCCAAAGAACCAATGGATCAGAACTAAGGTCAAAAAGGGTGGGGAGGGAGGGTAAAAACCAACTATAGTCAATAGTGAAGATATGGTATGAATGATATATAGTATGGTAGAAGTAAGGTGATGTTATGAAAATTGGCTATAATGGTAATAGGGTTGCCCCCAAGTGACAAGGTAAGGTAAATGGCAGGGTATGAATTAATGGTATGGTGAATGATTAATGGAAAATGAAAGGTAAATAGTTATTTCAAGGTAAATGCTTCTATTTTTCTTACTGATGTAGAGATCCTCATCCTAATTAGCATATGATACAAATATGTAAATTAATATCCCACATCCAGTAAAAATAGATGATATATTAAGAACCTATTGTTTATTGAGACACCAATAACATTGTTGTGATCTTAATTTACTGCTAATTATGTTTCCTCCAACCTTCAAGACAAGATGTCTTCATAGCCTCTATAAAGGAAAGTGTAGGTAGGGATGGTAAATAATGATAAATAGTGGATAAAAGATATGATTTGGAAATGAAGAGGTGGATCGTAATGGAATGTATAATGGTTAGGAAACAAATGAAGATTAGGATTTTTAGGCACACACAATTTTGCTAATTCTAGATTTGACATAAATTTGGTTATGGTGGGGCTGAAGAATTTTGAATATAATCTTGATAGGACCACCATATTTTTCTATTGTTTGGGCCTAAGACTAGATATCATATGATTATATTATAGAATGAAAGTTGTACTAATATTATGTTTTATAATATCTTCATTAAGTGGTGAAGAACTATTGTGCTCAACTATTGACACCTCGAAGAAGTTTTCACCAATAAATTTGTCTCTATTATCCCATAGTGCCTCTGAGAAGGTCTCACTAAGGAATGTTGAATTTTGAATTCAATTGTCTTCTAACACCTCAAACAAGGTTTCAATAGAAGATGCTAAGTTTGGACTTTGATTTCTCCTTAGTACCTCTAAAAAATTTTCATTAGGAGATTGTTCTTTTACATGAATGTGGTCTTGGACCCCTTGATATTTTGTAAATGATATGTCACCATGAATTTAGTTTAATAAGGTGTGATTCTATTGGTCCTAATTGACACTTGTGGGAGGTGGAAATTCAATATAATATCTATGTTGGTAGGTTTTAATGGAAATTAGAGTGGTAATAGAATGGTAAGAGGTAACACAATCCTCATAAAATATACTAGGATAACTTGTGTCAATGCTAAATCAATCATTCTCAAAAACCATGAAAGGATCAAAAATGTATTTAAATTGATCTATAAGGCATGTGTAACTAATTTTATAATATCCATGAATGTATTCTAATTCTAAATCTGAGTCTGACTCATTGGACCCTGAATCTAATACTGATTATTCTTTTGATGCTAAATCTAATATCAATTCAAAAATAGAACATGAATTTAATGTTGATTCTTCATTTGGTGTTACATTAGAGATGTTATGTTAAATAATTAGTATTAGATGAGTAATGGCCAGGGGTTGAATAATGGGCTCTTCAAAAATAGGCTTTGAAAATAAGGTCTCCACAGAGACTATCTCATCAAAGTGAAGCTTCTTAACAAAAGGGAAATGGTTAACATGCAACTCCATAGATATTGGCTTGTCAAAGTGAGGCTCCTTAAAAATAGGTAAATGGCCAAGATAATGATTTTCCTGAAGGTATTTATAATAATTAGGGGGTGACTCGACAAAGACTGCTTTAACATAGTGAAACTCCTCAACCAAAGGGAAAGGGTGAAAAAGCAACTCCACAAAGACTAACTTGTCAAAGTGAGGCTCATAAAAAATAGGTAAATGATCAAAGGGTGATTAAACATAGGTCAAATCATCATAAATATGTCTTTCAATAAAATCATTATGGACTATTTGGTTATCTTGGCCTTTTTTATAATTGGTTGTAAAATATTAGATTAATACACTTCTTAGTCCTTGAATGATGGCTCTTGGAGAGGTAATGATTGGATTTATTGTGGTTCAAAGACCAACACGAGTTTTATAAAGTGGGGGAATTTTGGAAATGGATGAATAATGTATTGTATTTCAATGATAATTTCTTTGTAAATAGACACATCTAATATGGGCTCAACAAAGGCTGGTCTTGGGTCCAGGGTGGTAATTGTGATTTGTCTAGTCATGATTACACAAATTTGTTAGAATAATGAGCTATGAGATTTAGAATGGATAAGAATGGTAATGACCAAGCATTATGAAGCTCTGTTGGTGATGTAAGCTAAAGGAAGATATCCTAAAAGGAGGATGTCCTAAAATAGTAATGAATGGGCATTGAAAATCTAGGTTGTTAATGCAAGCCAAAAGAAGAGGGCCTTGAATTATAATCAATGGGTGTTGTGAAGAATGGTTTATAAAATAGGATAAAAGAAGAGGGATTCAAATGGTAATCTTTGGGTACTGTGGATCTTAGTTGATACCATAAGCAAAAGGAAGAGGGCATGGAATAGTAATCCTTGGGTGTTACAAAGCTTGGTTGCTAGCATAAACTATAGGAGGGTTATTGGCATAATTAGGGGTTCAAATATTATTATCATTAAAAGGATAAACTTGTTACTCTAATTGGATCAAATAAGGGCTATCTCAACATATGATAATCAACATGGATGGGTTTGGCAATTAGCCCAAATAGGGTAGTCTTGGTCTATGAAAATGGTTTGGATATATATCTAGGTTTGAAAGTGGCATTGGTCTAGGAATAGGTCTTATCTATAATAGGGAATCGTATAGGTACTCAATCTATTGTTTTAAATGGTCTAAACATCTCTTGGAATGGAGATCTTCTCAAAAATCATCAATAGTAAGCCTAGTCTTAAAGGTCTAAGGTCTAATGTATCAAAAAAATGATCATAAGAATGGTAAAATATAAATATTAATTATTGGAAAAGTTTTTCAAAACAAATCTAACCTAGGTTTAAAAATAGAAAATGTTGTTAAGTCTTTGGGAACAAGGCACACAGCTAGTCTCCAAACAAACTAGGTCTAAAAGGTAAATGTTAGGTCTTTGGAAACACGTCACAAAGATAAAATTAAAACAAACTGGATCTAAAAATATATGGTAAATTTTTGTCTTTGGAAACAAGGAACAAAGTTAGATTTGAAACAAACCTGGTCAAGGTAAAAATGGCAAGGTAATTAATCTAATAGTTTGAAACACTTAGATTCAAACTAGGCATATGAATTCAAACACAAAATTGACCATTGGTAAAAAAAAATTGGACCTTAGTCAAATGCCTAAAAATAATTGGGAATATTAATCCCAAGTAATCTAAAAATAATAATGAGGAGTAGAACATTTAAGCCCAAGTGACGAGCAAGACTTAAATGTAAACTAATCGTGTTTAAGGTTATACTAGGAGAGAGAGAGAGTTTTGACCTTAGTTCTAAGTAACAAAAAAAGCATGAGGCACAAAAAAAATACACTCCCAACAATCTATTTAAAAATATATTTAAAGAAAGAAAAGCATTAGTCCAAGTTGCATTATTCAAAAGTAGGAAGTAAATACCCAAGCCAAAATTAAGCGAGGCAAAGGCATAAACCACTCAATATTTGAATCTAAACTTATCAAGACGAATTTTAAAATTGGTTAAGAAGACTTAGTTTCTCAAATGGATAATGTTTTTAGACCAAAATGAATGGCATAACGATACTAATCATAGATCAAAAGGCATATATGGTTTCGAGCTCAATTTGACACAAGGTAAAGTTTTTTTTAAAAATGCAAGTAATATAACAATGCTATCTGGATCAAAAGGTATGACAATATTTGTGTTTCAAAATGATATTGTAAGAACTTAGGATGAAATGGGTAGCATAATGATACCCTTTTCAAATAAGTGACACACACAAAAAAAATATTTGAAAATGTCTAAGGCAAAGTGTGGTATCAAGTAGATGGAGTAAAATTTAGACACTAAAAATTTTCACAACATGATTTCAAGTGTCATAATTCTCTTGGACCACCTTAGGACCACTTTGGGACCATTTTACACTCTGATCCATAGCCAAACCTAACCCATAGTTAGTTTGATGAAATTGTCTTAACCTAACCTTCACCCACTTTTTACCCTTCACCCTTGACCGTCAAGGTTAGGTTGACCACCGACAGTCACCTTGACCACTGATGACTAGGTTCCACCTCCTTAAACACTAACATTCAAGGCAACCACCTTGATTTTCTAAAAATAACTTGTCTTCATCTATGTGCGATCCATTGCATGGGTGAGTTATTATTAGAAGGCCCATTTCACATGATGTTACAACATTCTTACTTTGCCTATAAGAAGAGAGGAACAAAGAGGTGAAAATAGATCTGTAATAATTATCAAGAGCTTGTGTATCTAGGAGTTTATTTTTTTAGGTCAATAATTATCAATAATATAGAAAACTAGCTATCACATTAGAGAGTTAATTTACCGTCACCTCTTTTCCATGTTCTTAGTTACCATTACTCTATCAAAATTGCACTAGATTCCACCAATAGGTCAACTACCTCAACCATCCACCTAATTGACTTCTAGTAAGACAAGTACTTATTTATAAATATTCATTTAATTTATTTCCATTTCACAATCAACCTAGGTCTTACCCATCTCTCTAAATCCATATTTTGAATCTCATCAATCAGCATTTTTTATCAACCTGGATCCATACACAATAACCATCGATGGTTGTCTCAACCACCAATGGTCTATCCAATTGTTGATGGTCACCTTGACAACCGATGGTCACCTTATCCTTTAACAATCAACCTAAAAACCAATCGTCACTATGGTAGTGAAAACTAACAAGCTAATTTCACCTACCTACACCCAATCAAACTTAATTTTTTATGTTCTTGTTTGTTTATAGACCCCTTTCTAATTTTTCAAGGATGACCCCAACTCTCTAGCATTAGTATTAATTTATTATCATTAATTTAATCATTTATAGTATATTTTCTTAGCAAGCATTCTTGTGTTCAATTTCAATACCTTTTGATTATTGATGCAAGTATCTTCTTTTGTATTTTGTTAACTTGATTGTTTAAAACATGTGGATTAACAACCCATAAGGAAGCTCTTATTTTTAGGATCTAGCTATTGCTAGGCAATCCACCCAACTATCTATCTAATAAACAAGTTTGATTTATTACTTTATTATCTTTAGGTCATCCTCCCAAGCCAAAGAGGAACTCTTCACAATCTTTTGATTCTACACATGTATAATCAAATAGATTTTTAAACCATACCCATACTTAGTTTCTTCTTTCCTTTTTTGAAATATAAATAATAAATTCATTGAAACATTTTGGCACACTCAGTGGGACCCTTGTTTCTTTACTCTAGTTCTTGTTTGCTTGTATTATCTCTCTCTCTCTCTCTCTCTCTCTCTCTCTCTCTCTCTCTCTCTCTCTCTCTCTCTCTCTCTATTTATGCTCATTAATAACATTGAAAGATCTTTTGGGTTTAAATTTAAGTGCATCCATTACTTGATTCTGATTTTAGCTCATTTTGAATTAAGCCATAGTAATTCTATCATAGAATCACTTTTTTTGCACATACATAACCAAACCACTTTTACCAATTAAACATCAAACAAATTTGAGACAAAGCCCAACTAAGATTTCATCACCTAGCGATAACCTTACCCTTTCTTGATAATCCTACTTGGAGGTCATTACCAAGGGGAGAACCAACTTATCTTTATGGTTGAGTATAATCTCTAGATATTAATATATTTTAGCTAAGCAATCAACACCCTTATTGCTATGGTGTGTGAAGTGAGGGGGTAGGCCCTAATACTAAGCCATGTATTTATTCTAATATAGATTTTTTTTAGCACCTAAACACAACCTTAAACCAACCTTAGACTTCCTCTCTAGTACCTGCTATACAAACTAATTTTAGTCACACAAATTATTTAAGGCATAAGCCAAAAGGGTTATTAATTAAAAATTTAGGGATTAACGTATCTTTTAGAGTGTGATTTGATTTCTTTGACCATTTTATTATATTATCTTTGTTAGATTAGTAAGGTTGTTTATGATTTCTATCTCCCCTATCTCGTATGGTTCTTCATCCATAGACTACATTTTAGAGCTAGTAGACTCTCCTATTCCTTCAATAATTCCTACCTTCCCTTGGGAGGTTCCTCAAGGAGATACATATTTTTATACTTTCCTAGATAACAATCATGTAGACTTGAAACATTATCTTATAACCATGTCTTACCATATCCCAACTTCAACCCCATATGTAGATCCACCTTATGGCATGCCTCTGCACCTTATGGGGAGTATCTATATTTATGTGGTTGTTACCCAACCATTAACTACCCAAGTCTCCTCATCAACCAATGACCCCTTCGAGACTAACATTGAAAACAAAGCAACCCAAACTACTGCTACCCTTATACCTTCCACTCCTATCAATCACTCCTCCACTATATGAGTACCTACCTCTAGTACTACCAATATTCCTCTAGCTACCTCCAATTTGATAACCATTACTCTACTTTAAATCCTCATGGTGTCCATACCCTCTACCTTGCCACCAATTAGTACGATGGTCACCACCCTTCCATTTTTCACCAACCCAAATACCACTCCTATCCAACAAGCACCCCTTGGACCAACCTTTGGCTACATCCTTACTCTACAAGGGTATGTACCCCCAACCACCTATATCTACCTACCCTTATGTATCTTCCACCCAACCCATTGATATCCACTTACTAATATGTGGCAGCCTCCCAACCTTATACCCATTATCAGTATGTCTCCCAACCATTGTAGCAACATACATATTACAAAATTTTGGGTACACACCCCCAAATAGACCTTATGGATAAGATTACCTCCTTAGAGTCATCCATTTTGGGTGATCACAACATCTTGTCATATGACCAAATCTATAATGATCCCATCTACCCATCTGTACCTATCAAGCCATACCCTCCCCAATAGGAACTTCCCACGTTCTTTAAATTTTAAAGTAAGGAGGATCTAGAACAACACATTAGGGAATTTAAGCATGCATGTTATCTAATCACCTATGACGATTCCCTTATTCATTGCACCTTCCCCATGTCTCTGGGTAGTCTAGCCTTGGATTAGTATAGTACCATACCCAAGAACTCCATTTACTCTTTTACCCAACTATATCAAAACTTCTTAGAACAATTTTCTATCAATATCTCCAAGAAAGTTTCTATCACCGACCTCTACTACATTTGGCAGTTTGAGGATGAATCAATTACCAATTTTATGGCTTGTTGGAGGATCCTAATTAACCAAATTTACTTTTCCTTGTCTTAACTCAAACTCATAGAGCTCTTTGCTTGGGCATGTGCCAATAATATCTCATCTACACTACATGTCCAAAGATTTTAAAAATTTGACAAATATTTTACCATGGTGCATATGTTAGAGTATTCAACCATTGATGAAGGAAAATTAAATCTCAAAAATAAGAACTCAATCTATAAAACCAATGATACTTCTTCCTCCAAGTCAAATAAATAACCCAATACCAATACCAAGAACAAGGGAATCATGAATGCAATTATCCTAAAAGCCATTCCTCCACCTTTTGTTAGCCAATCTAATTCCTCTATTTCCTCAAATCAAAACTTGAAGAACCAAAACGAAAACAACTAGAGGTCATTCACTCCACTTGGAGAATATTATGCTTCCATCTTGGAAAAGTTATTGAAAGCTAATATCAATCAACTTCCTCCTATAAAATCTCCTCAATTGTTTGATGCATCTCATCTTGCACCTAGTTAGTTCAATAAGAATGATATGTGTGCCTTTTATTAGGTAATAGAGCATGACGTTAGTAAGTGAAACACCTTCAAGAGCCTTATCCAATCCCTCATTGATAAGGGGGAGCTTACATTGAACAATCCCAATGCACCATATAACCAAGCCCTTGATATCTTCAAGTAATCTTTCTCAAACCATGCTCCTACCAATAATGAGAGCAATAATGTCAAGTGTTCTCATGATACCCATACAGTTAACATGGTCCTTAATGAACTCATTACGAAACCACCTATTACTTGATCTCCCATTCCTCTTCCATCTATTGAGATAGTGGGCTTGCCTTCCCTTCCTTTAGACACTCAAACTGAGGAATCACCATCCTCTCCCTCTCCACTTATTGAGGTAGTGGAGCTGCTAGCCTCCCTTTCAACTAGTATATTGGAGTGACTAACCATCACCACCCTATCTTTACCTTCAACCACTGAGCAACCTATTCCCCCTTAGGAAATCATTCCTAAGGAGGAAACCCCCATGTCTACTCCTCCCACTAAGGAACCACCTATCTTAACCTTTCATCTTTCGATTGAGGAAGAGGACTCAATTACCATCCTTGTGTCTCCACCTAGGGTTTATATTTTAGGTCTACTATTTAGGGAATCAAACCAACCAACAAACCATTCTCTAGGCTAGTGTAAAAATTGGAATTTATCTCTGACCCTGACATGGATCGAGCCACCTTCTAGTATTAATTAGGTTTCCCTTACATTACCTAATAAAAAATTTCCAACCATTTATTGGACAGACCAACCTACCACTTCTATTGACCAACCTCTTACCATATCTACCCAAATAACCAATCCCTCTAACCAACCAACCAAAACATCTAATTAACTAGCTAAAACCTCCACCAAACTAGCCAAAACTCAAACACCTAATCTAACCAAGACCCAAGTAAAACAACCATCTCCTATCATCCCAACTAGACCTACCAAAAACCTTGGTATCTTCCCTACACCAAGCCTTAGTCACCCATCTATGAAAGTGGACCTAACCCCCTCAAGCCCACTAACTAAACATTTAACCAAAGAAACCAAAGAGGTAAAACCACACCTAAATTTGTCTCCCTAAACCTTGCCTTCCATTTTGGGGTCTCACCCCTCTACCTTAAGCAGGAAGCCAATTGCCTCTACCAAAACCCCACTACCTCTTTTAGTTACATCTTCATAGTTGATCTCCAATGAACCCATTTTCATCAATCCAACAATACCTAAGATACCTACCTTATGATCTTCCACCTCTAGCTCATCAATCTCCTTAACTAAACTAAGGTCATCAACCAAGTGTACCACCCTACCTAAAACACCTACCACCAAACCTATCTCCAAACAACCTCCTATTTCAACCATCAAAGTAGATACTATCTCACCTCTACCACCTTTAGGCAAGTCCTACTTGACTATTATCCATAGGATATTATAGTCTTCTTGCTTATCCTTATCTCTAATCAGACCCTTTAAACCTCTAGCTTCTAAAATTGTATGGTACAATGACCACCAAGTGTGTTCTTATCATAAGACACCTAACCATGATACAAAGAACTATAAAGCTCTCCAAACCATTATACATCAGCTTTACGAAGATGATCTATTAACAAACAAACCTCTTATAAGCCTTATACCAATCCAACCAAAAACCATACCTACCCAATGCTCACCTACTCCTCTACTCTCACCTAAGTGTGAAACTGAGTATGAACAATCTTTTAGCTCAACCTTTCTTTCTATCTATACTATCAATGTGGTCACAAGATCACATTAAAAGGATAAGGGGAAGGCTAAGGTGTCTATTCCATGGACATATTTATCTTCAGCCTCCCAACTAAGCCATGACCATCCATCTCCATCTTACACCAAACCCAAGGTGTCTATTTTAGGTGCCTCCCAATATAACCCCTCAAAATCCATTAGGAGAGTTATCCTCAAGAAACTCCACCTGACCCTGATGAATATGAGCTTATATGAGTTGATCTATACATTTACCTATCATCACCACGAACTGATATAGGATTTGTAATCCATTAAGGTCTAACCTAAGGACCCCCAACCTCTAACAACCTTTGTTGGTACCTTATAAATTTCCAACCTTATTACCTTCAAGGATTTATAAATACCTTCCATCCATCTTGAGGACCAATATCTTCCTCTCTTTATCACCACCTACATCAAATGGGTCATGGTTGATGGGGGAGTTAGAATTAACATCATCTCCTCACATGCCTACAACTAACTCAACTTGTTGGATAATGTCATATCTAAATATTTGGCTATCCTTCCTTCCTTTAATGATACCATGGCCACTACCTTGGGAACTATCATCCTTCATATCTATTTAGTAACCTACACGCTCCTTAAATTTTTCTATGTTGTACAAGGTGAATTCCAATACAATGTTTTATTGGGATGACCATGGATTTGATCCATGGGTTGTGTTACCTCTACCTTCCACCATTGTATTAAGTTTGAGCATGAATGCCAGGTCATCACCATCTAAGCTGGCCAAGCCCTTTCTCAACATGTAATATGACCTATTACCCCAATGATTTCCTCATACCCCCATCTAGTACACCCTTAGCAACTAAAACCCAACCTTCAACCACAAAAGTAGATATCATATCCCCTTCTACTAATAAGGCATCAACTAGTTCCTATATACCTTCAGACCAAATCCCCACCATAGACCCTTTAGAATCCACATTCCATCACCTTTCACTAGGGAAGTATCACCTTCTAGCACTTGACACTTTCCCTACTCCTCATGAGTATGGGAAACTTACCAACTAGTTGGGATATAACCCCAATGTCAAAACTATTGTTCCCTTAAAACTTACCCATCATCAAACCCATTTTATCTATGGGGACTTGACAAACCCCTTTGTGCTTCTACGACCTCTCTTTCACCTTGACCATTCACTATTGGTTTCTCTTACCTAGATAAACCAAACTTCACCAAGACATACCTCCATCAATGTTCTTATAAAGGCTTCGATCTTGGGTGATATGAGTATGGCCCACATGAATTGGTCACCATTAAAACTAGGAAGCCACATGAGAAGCACAAACTTGGTTTCATCTTACCTTATAAGAATAACTCCAAACAACCTATCATTAACATTATTGAATAAGATGTCCTTTCCTCACTAACCTCACCTCCACTTTTGTGTGAGGTTGATGACATCATCCCACTTAAATTTTTTTTATCAACATGATCAGCCCTAGACCCCTGAATTATCAGAAGGAGGGGGTAACTATAACCATCCCTTTGATCCATCCTAAGATGATAGGAGACGACTCTCTTACCATTAACATTATTCAATATTAGGATGATGATTCTATTCTCACCTATCTTGGTGCACTAGATTCCTTCATCCATAAATTCCTTCCTCCTGAGACCTTGACCATGTTAAATGAATCCACCATGGATATCAACTTGGGTACTCTAGATAACCCTTGCATTGTAAAAATCATCTAATCACTAAATGTTGAGGAAATTCAAGACTTCCTATCTTTCCTTCAAGATTGCATCATAGCCTTTACTTGGTCTTATAGTGACATGCATGGAATTAAACCTGACATTACTACTCATAACATAGTCACTCACCATGATTCCAAACCTATTAAACAAAATTTTTAATGCATACATCCTTGCATATCCCTTCTCATCAAAGAACTTTAACACCTTTTATCCATCAACTTTATTCAACCCATTGACTACCCCCAATGGGTCTCAAATGTTGTACCTATCACCAAAGCCATAGGGGGACTATAAATTTTGTGTGGACTTTCATGACCTTAACCTTACCTACTCGAAAGATGACTTCCCTCTACCAAGCATTGACCAACATGTTGATCTTACAACTAGACAAGAGATGTTATCTCATGAATGTATTTTTGGGTTACAACCATATCTTAATTACTCTTGAAGATTAGCAAAAAACCACATTTACCTCCCCTTAGGGAACCTTTTGATATAAAGTCATTCCTTTTAGACTAAAGAACATTAATTCAACTAACCAACATGCCATGACTTATATATTCCATAACTTTATCCATAATATTGTCTTTAGCCAACTTAAAGTAATTGTTGACTAATTGGCTAAAGTACTTGCAGTTCTATTTTTAATTTAAATCATTTTTACAAAAAATTAATGGGTCTCCCTTTGGGTAACTTGGAATTTTGACATTTTTGGGATAAAAATATCAATAAGAACCAACATATGTACATGTGTAATAAATTGAAGGTCTGGATATTTTTGTGTAGGATATTTAGTAGGTTTGAAAAGAATAATGAAATTTATATAGGTGTGTAATAATATAGTGAAAAGGTGAAAATCATAAGATAATATGCAATTGCAATAGAATGGATGATTATGACCTCATTTATGCACTCAATTCATACATGGTAAATGTGCATCAAACTTGTCATTTTCAAGTACTTAATACCAAATTTTTGTATCTAAAAATGTCCCTATTTTATTATAGTAATGGAATTTATAGAGTAAAATGATATAATGTACTTGAGTGTGGTATGAACGTCTAATTATGCAGGCCACTCAATATAAAAACTTACAATGATGTGTAGATATTGTCCATATATTGAAAATTTTAATTTGAAAATTTAATTTTGAATTTTTAAATAGAAAATGTAAGAGTATATGCATGTTTTTTTGACAACCATGTTTCCATTGTAATTTTTTAGAGATGATTCTTCCTTGTTGAAACATTGAAGAAAATTGTACTTCCTTGTTGAATCACATGGAGAGTTGGGGTGATCATGCCCCAAATTTGTATAACTATGTAGAATTTTATGTTGGGAAGACAACATGTCCCAACCCTCATGAGGATGGGGATAATTACATAATGTACTAACCCAAATAATAATGTAATTAAAAGAGATTACCACATGATGGGTTCAATAAAATAAAACTAAATCAACCACTACATACAACTTATTGATTCAATTGTATAGTTTCACTCAAGTTACCTCCATGCAAAAAAAAATGATAGAAAGGGAATGAAAATTGTTCTTGCCCCCATCATGAACATATTTTTGATTGTATATTTTTACTATTTTATTCTCAATGTAAAATTAAATTTACAATCAAAATAAAATTAAAAATGTTCATTCCCATATCATGACCAAAAATCTAATAAGTGTGAAGTGGAATGAAAAAAATATTCTATTCAACTATAAAATGTATTATTGTGTATGTGTATGAACCGGTATCATGCCTCATGAATCTGAAAGCGTGTATATGTGAAATAACAAGTATAATGCCCTCTAGTTATGTAACAATTTATATAGAATATTTCACATCCATATGTTAAATTTGAAAACCTATATCTCAAATGTATGTTATT
Organism: Torreya grandis; assembly: GCA_037957365.1. Lineage (NCBI taxonomy): Eukaryota > Viridiplantae > Streptophyta > Pinopsida > Cupressales > Taxaceae > Torreya > Torreya grandis. The sequence goes on along the minus strand of JARHVA010004557.1, from coordinate 1,908 downwards.
GTGGGAAACTATAATTCTTGTTTGTGTAAACTCTGTGTATATACCCATGCAGATGAAACCAAGTGTGTATGAATCTATGTTTAAGTCTATATAAAGTAAGTGCACATGCATGTAATATGCCCCCATAATCTATATTAATTTTAGAATATCTATCTTTTAACTAAACCATATACCTTTTTTTGATTTTACAATAAATATGTTGCAATAATAGGTGTAAGTAAAATGTGAAATAAATAAGAATGCTAAAGATGTACAATAATTAACAATTTTAATTTTGGAAATTGATAAATAAAAGAAATTTCTATTTTTTTAAAACACTAAAATGAAATGAAATTAGATAAAATTAGATTTTTTTAAACTGATTTAGATATATTAAAGTGGAAATTGGTAAAATATATGACTATCCATGCTCAAGATCAGGGACAAAATTTGAATGTATTTTTGAATAGGTCTGCACTCTTTGGAAAGTTGTGTAGGTTAGTCATGTATATTAATGACTATGACTAATAAATTATAGATAAAGATAGAGGAAATATTGGTGTGGAAATATAAGATAAAGAATGGAATTTGATAATATTCCTTGAAAAGACTACACTCCTTGTATAATAATGTAGTCTACTCATGTGTTTTGACAACAAACCTATCTACATTTACTGTGAATGTTTTTTGACTACTACACCTTTTGTGCATGTGCCTTATAAGTAGGTTGAGATGATATGATTCAATTTGTGACATGTTAAATATGTTATTTTTATATTATTTTATCTTTCAAACCCTAAGGGTACCATGTAAAATTTAAACCTTCAAAAAAAGAGAGGCGAGTTTAATGAGTTGAGCTGACCCCAATCACCCATTGATGATTAACCATGGCCTACATATCATAAAATCAAAGGATGGGAATTAAAAACCGATAAATTTATCCCACTTAGATTTATTATCCAATTTTGATCCTTGACTATATGTATGCATTTATAAATAGGGCTTTCATACTTAACAATGATAGATTTTGACTTGCTTTGAAATGCTTTAGACTTAGTTTGAGGCTAATCCTTGTGAATGATATTAAATTTGAGAGGAATAGTGCATATTTTAAATATGAAATATTGTGAAATTTATCAATAGTTAATGCCAAGATCATAACCTAATCATATTTGAAATGAGGTTTTGATTTGTTGATATAGTGAAATATTTTGATAATTTCCATTAGTTGACCTTATGAAATGTGTGGGAATACCCAAATAATTTTTAATAAATTTGGAAACTAGCTTTTAGTTTCCATGGGATGATGCTTATTTAGGTGTATAGATCCAAAACACTAAACCTATCTCCCCAACATGGACTTGTCCCAAAAAATAAAGGATAATTATCTTGAGCTAGTAACAATCTGAGGAAGAATAAATCCTTTTAAGAATTTGACTTTGAAATATATATAGTGATGACCACAAACAAAGGGTTAAGTTCAAATATATATAAAATGATTAGAGGAATAGTGAATAATAGTTATGTATTTGGTTTCAAGTCATGCGGTTTATGATGTGTCAAAAATTAACATTATCATGTACATGTGACCAAATTAATGTATTTGAAAACATCTTAACTGATCTAAATATATGATATTTGTACTCTAATTTGATTTTATGTTCATTGGGATAATGTATCTATGATAATCAAATGATAATTCTCCATTATTAGAAGAGGTTTGTATCATTTAAGTCACTCATATCAAAATAAGAGTTAATTGCATCATATCATGTGTAAATATAACATCATGTATAATAATGTGAACATGTGGAGAGTAATTCATCATAGTAATCTACATGTTAATAAAATCATTTATGTAACACATGTAATGCAAGTAAAATATTTTTCATGTATACATACATACATACATACATATATATATATATA
>JARHVA010004556.1:677500-785000 GCA_037957365.1 Torreya grandis | reverse complement strand
ATTTTTCCTACCTTAGTTTCTCTTGTCTTATTATAGGTTTTTTTAAGTCTTTATTGGTGGCTCAATATCCTTGTATACCTCTTACCTCACCTGAGTACTTGGTTGTTAAAACCCTCCACCAAGCTAATGGTTAGGGTGGTAAGGGCCACTAATGTATGGGATCATAGGGTTGGTTTTAGGGGTTTTATCCTTACCATGTTCATACTTATATATTTATGAACTTATATTTCATGTGGAAGCTTGCCTCTTTCTTATGCCTATTGGTGTATGATGTTGGCATGTTGGATTATAATTGATTATCCATTTTATGTTGTGGTTTCATCTTATTACCTTATGTAGCTTTGTAATATTATTATGTTGGAAAAGTAAATTATTGGATATGATGTTGATATTGGAGGCATTTTGATGATAGTTTCTTGGTTATTGTGTATTTAGCCAACTATAATTATTTTCCTTGGCATACATATGTGTTGGATTCTATTTCACATGTTGAAACAATGGATTGTAACTCTGAATGTAGAATGTTATACTTGATATTTTTATGTTGATATATGCACATGGGTTAACATAGTGATATACTTGTTGATGTGAAATATGCATGATTTTAAGGAGTTTCATTTGAGGTAGAAACTATGATTAATATTCTTGGTTACTTTTTTATACTTGTATATTTACTTGTCATGGCAGAAAGAATGTATATTGAGCCTTATAGTTTGTGGTTCTAGTTATTTCATTTTGTTCCCATTGACTTCTAAAATAATATTATTATGTTTTTATTGATTGGTAGTAGCTATTATCCAAGTTATTCTTGGATATTTATGATTGTCAAATTTATTGGTTGTAGTATGTAGCTGGAAATGACTATGAACATGAATAATTTATTATTGTAAACTAGAATTTAATTCATTGTGATATGAATCCATAGATTATGTGATATCTATTTCTTATCAATGACTGGCATATATAGTGCTCATGGTGTTGAGCATAGTTAGAACTTGGTGTTGCTTCCCTATTATAGATTATTGTTTACATGAATCAATACTTTTGGTTGTGGTATAATTCTAAGTGAGTTTATTTCATTGTTTAAGAAATATAAATAAAGACTGAATAATGATCTTCTTATATGGGTCTAGGTTATTTATTGTAGTTATTATCCATAAGGTTAATGTAATTCCATTGACTATTGGCAAGTTGTAGAAAGTTATTGATCAGTTCTTTTTAAATCAACCCTTGATTAATGGAAGATCGGTCATATTGACATTGATGATTTCATGAGACATGGTCATTAGTTTATAATAGATATGTGTGCTTAAAATTTGGAAGCATATCTTAACAATGAAATTATTGATATTCTTAGTGTTATGATTATTAAATGTGAATAATCCAAAAATTAGGAAGAGGATTACTATGTTGTGTGAACTTATAATGCTTATATCATGATCTATGGCTTACTAGTCCACCTTGGCAATGAGTTACCAAATCATAACTTTCATTAATGAACACATGAGTTAATGCCTGAGATTATTTAAGAAATGAAATATCATGTGGTTATACACATGTTAATTGAATGGAATGAATACCTATGTTTATAAAATAACATGGCATGATAACCAAAGGATAAGTAAGAAGAATTTAGGTGTAAGATCCCTTAGCTGACTTATAATATGGTATTCATGTATCTTGATAAGTAAATGGGTTTTATAATTCCATATATATGATTATTTAATAGTATTCTCACATGCGTGATGTCATCCACCTTGATTTAAGTATATGATAATCTATATAATTTAGTAAGAACAATTCTTTTTTATGGAGTTATATCCTGGTTGTACTTTTTATCAAGTAAGGAAACGGTGGTGTAATGACCCCAAATAAATTTGGATCATGGTATAGTGATAAATGGGGGTAGCACGAGGAATAGTACTTACTTGGGTAATTACCCAAAAGGTTATGGACTCTTAAGATTACACCATGTTGGATTTAGCCATGGATTAGAGATATCCACTTTCTAATCTCATGATGTGATAAGACTTGCCTAGGCAAGTTAGTGAGATGGATCCTTATGTTTGATCATTGGTACCTCCATGATTAAGAATTTCACTTATATTATATCTTATTTACTTATATAGAAATTAGATAACCAGATATTTTTGTATGTGCTTAATTCCATTCTGGTTATTTATAACATTACCCATTTAGGACAATTGGGATGTTGGTTATTGTTTATTAGTACTTGTGTATTTGATCATTTGAAAAAATTCATTATGATGCCTTAAAAATTATGTAGTGGGTATAAATTTTGTTCCATTATGTACTCTATAGGTAATTACAAATTATTTTTGGGGGTTATTTCAATTTTATCATGCTGAGTGTTAGGTAGGACTAAAATATGTCTAAAGTTGACCAAGATAGGGTTAAGTTCATTTGGGGGTAATATAGCTTATAAAAGAGTGTAAAGTGGTTGAAAGTGATTAAGAGGGGAATTAAGATATGTATATATCTAAATGTGTAAAATAATGGTCACAAGTGCATAATTTTATCTTAAATGTTAATTTTATATGTCTACACTTATTAAGTGATGCCACTTCACTTGTTATTGAATATTTGATATTTTTATGATCATTATTTATATCATGATGAATTTTGATTCTATTATTTTCAAAATTTAATGTAATAAACTTATTTGGAGCATCAATGGTATCTTGAAATTTTTCTAACAATTTATTATCCAAGTGTGGCACACAACTATTCATTGGTAGGCATCACAAATATCAATGTGTCTACAAACTTGTGCCTATAAACAATTGGTAGAATAATATGGTTATTTATCATTAAAAATTTACAATGTGTTTTAATTAATCTATTATGTGTCCAAATTGTTGTATAAATTGAATTCTACATGTATTGGCCCCCTGTCTGTCAACTTAAACTTTTTTTTTATAGTCACCATTGATGAATGATTGAATAGTCAATGGGTAAATTAATGGATGCTTGACATATTACATGATATTTTAATTTATTTATTATATTTTAGAGTCACAAATATTGTATCCATTTTATGTTTCTTTATGAATACTTGTATGATCATGATAACACCTTGATCCTTAAATTTATGAATCTTTTATTGTAATGCCTCATATCTATCTTTTCCATGTCTAGTTAATATATAATAATTAAAATATGACATACCTTATTAATGTGATAAAATATCCCCAAATAAATATCTGGTGGAAGCTAGGGTGATCAATTTCTTGTTATGTAACATTTGTAATATAGTACTTGGTTTGTTATATAAAATAGATACTTAAAATGTTGTATCATGGTATATATAAGGTCATATTTACAATAATTCCATGTTTTTGACTAAATTTTTAGGGATATTTGTTATTAATTAGCTATACAATGTGTGATTTATAGTGCTTATTATGATATAATCATACTGGATTTTAAAAAATTTTGTTTTAATGGGGCACTTATTGGGAGAGATTCCTGTGGTGAATTGATATTGCAAAAAGAATTTGCATTTTATATCCATGATTTCCTTATAGTGTGGATCATGATATATAATATGATTTACCATGGAACATTAGTTTTTAAATTGTTTATTTTCAATAGATGTTATGAAATTCTTTGTGTTATTACTTGCACAACATGACCCATTTATAGATTGAAAATAGGGACCTTTTTCTTACTTTGAGTAGGCTGGGTTTAATTATCTAACTTTCTCTTGTTATTTACTTATCCCAAGAGTGATGTATTATTAATATTTTAATATCATCCCTTATCCATAAATCTCAATTACCTCAAGCCCAAGTCCCTTGAGTTAATCTAAGCAAGCTCAAAGTATGCTATGCCCAAGTTAGCCAAGTTAAGTTGACCTTGTTTAATGATTCGAGATTGTTTACTTTAGCCATTTCATTTATTTTTTCATGGGTATTAAGCATTTACTTCCCAAAACACTTACATGAATCAATATCATATAATTTTAAAGTTATGTATATTCTAAAAAGTTTCTAAGTCTTTTTAATGCCCCTAGGCCCTGAGGACATGCCACATGGCATGATCTTAGTAACTCAACCCAGTGAGGAATTGAATAAAGTTTGATGGTCTACTAGTCTCATGGAACTAAGGGACCAAGAAGATGCCATGTGATGACTTATCAAGATCTCAAAAAAATGGGGAGAAAATAAATTATAGTAGTTAACTTAAATCCTAAATCTCTATGATGATTCCACATGGTGTCATTCTGTGTCCTCAAACCATAGACCCAACTTGATGAGGGACTATCACATGACACCTTGATGACATTAAAATTATAATTAAATTAATTTTGATGGGTGTTCACCCCTCACCAAACCATAAACCTTGGGTCTATCTAAAAATAAGAATGTGATGTGTGGCACTTTATGGGTTCACATTTAACGGTCATCCTAAATGTCAAAACTATCAAGTTCCTAAGGAGGATGTTGGTCAATCGAATATTTAATTTTCATTGGTTGAGTAGACTTCATGATGAAATTATTTCACTTTATAATTCTTAGTTTTAATTAATGATAGATACATATATGTTTTATATGTATGGAAAGGCTTGTGTTTGAATAAAAAACTAACTAATGAGAATGTCTACATTCAAATAGATAAATATTTTGTTTGTTTCTCACATTTGATAAAAATTAGTTATGGATTTTTTTATTTGTGATTCAATAATTTTAATACTTTTTTCTAAGTCAATTTTGTAAAAATGGATGTCAGTTTACTTTGAATTTAGCTTCAGATTGGTGAAAATGGGATTCTTTTTATGCTAAGTTTTTGTGCTTTCATGCCCTCATTTGGATTTCATACTTAGTAATTTTTTGGATTTTGCCTTAGCCATTTTAATTAAAAAATGATTAATGTGTTCCTCACTTTATTGCATGTAGGTTCCCACTTTGTTTCTTAGAGCGATGCGATGATCTTTCTTAACTCTTGGAAACCTTGAATTGTTCATAAAAGGCTTGTTGACACTTAGCCAATTCTATAAAAAGTTATCAGAGCCACATGGCATCTTCACACTACTCTATAGTACTTGAGTAGTTAAGATGTGGCTAGGAGCCTTCAACTCTTAATATTTCTAAGATGTTTCCACATGGCATGATCCTAATAATTTGATACCCTAGGCAACTTTGTACATAAGATAATCCTCTAAGTGAGTGGGTGAGTGAGATGCTACCAAGTGGCATAATCCTAATGACATTTTGTCTCGACATGGTTTGTATAGTTAATATGTCCTTTAGGCCTCTAGGTTAGTAGGATGTATCCACATGACAACATCCTACTACTCCATAGTCTTGAGGTATTATGTGCAGTCCAATAAACCATATAATCTCTAAGTGATATTTCACTACATGATAAAATCTCACTACATCATGAACACGGCACATTCAAGGTATATTAGTCCCCTAGGTTGAACATCAAATGAGTAGGCATAATAAAAATGGCATGATCCTATTGATAGAGGATAGGCTAGCCATGATGTTAGTAATATAATAACTTAAATTTGATGTCTATCCTAGACATATAAATCATCAATGGAAAAATGGGTAAGTCAAGGTATGTGTACAATAACAAAATAGATACATAAGATAAATCTAAACTAATGAGAAAATAACAGTAGATACTAGGGAGTGGGAAAATCCCAAGGAATTTAATGGGTGATTAAGGAGTGTTATGCATGGCATTTAGATCATGATCAAATGATGTCCAAAACTAACAAAGTGAATATGAATGGTTACAAATCTTGAGTAAACTTGCATGTGATAGTAGTTATGCTTAGTCTATGATATGATGAACTAAGTTAGTAGTAATGGATATTTTTTTGGGTAGTGATTGACCCACCTAATCTAGGCATGACCTTAGTGTGTGCAGTATTGGCTACATTGGAAGTCAAGGTGTGGCCTCTTCTTTTGACATGTTTGGATTTTGAATCTTGGGACTCAGGTCCCTTGTGTATATATTATATTTTGTAAACCTTTATCAAGGATGGAATTTTTTAAGATTATATAATGTTGTGCCTACCTAAATCTTTGTGAATTATAACAAAGAGATATAAAAGCAAAGATACTTTCATGCTTTTTAATACTTTATAAGATAATCTCTCCCTACTTTTATTTTAGTTTTGTCACTAAAAAATTGTTTCTTACACTTCAATGGTTGTAATCACCCAATACTATTTATAAAAATGCATATCTTGATATTTGAAAGGATGTTAAGAGTTTAAATCCATCTCCTACACATGTATATGGTGATCATGGTATTTCCCTCTTACCTCATTAGCTTCTTAGACTCTTACACCATCCTCAGGTTGAATTTGTGCTAAGCTTGGCTCAACCAAGGATTGGTTTTAATGGGTGTGATTAATCATATGTTAGAAGAACATATTCAATATCAATAGTCTTATTATCTCTTTATCCCTTATCTTTTGTTTTTCATTTATGATTTTAAATTAATTTGGATTGAAATCTATATGAATATGCATGTTAATCATGGTTTCTTAATTCTATTTGTCATTTTTAAACATTATTGAATATATGTATGTGATAAATCTATTTGAAAATCAATTATTTACTTATTGTGTTTATCTTAAGAATCCATGATTTCTATTTGAGGCTAGGCCCTACAAGTTCCATCAAATAAGTTGTCTATCTCTTTTCAAATATCTAAGTTAGAGATATCATAAAGATTTAGTTTGTTAAAAATTACCCTTGAAATAGAATGGTTATTTTAGTCATATAAAATGTGAAATTTGGTAACTTGAGTGTGGCTAATGACACCCAATCCATAGGTCCATCTTTCTTGCTCTCATGACCCTCATAGGCATGTTTTCACTAATTTAAAATCATTTGAAACCTCTCAGATTGAACCCTTGCAGACCTAGATTGACCTTTCCACACTTAAGCTATCCCCCCTAGGTCCCCTCAACTATGGACAATAGCTCCCAAACTTGGATTACAATGCTAAAACCTAGGGTAATCTATTTCAAGCATTGTTGTCCAAGTATATTTTGGCTTCTAATGGTCATATTATTTTGAATCCTTATCCTAATTCATGTTGTCCTAACACAAATTCATTTAACCCATAATCATTAAATCCCCTATAAAAGGCCATAGTCCATTTAGAAGGGTTGGCACTCATTTACAAGAGAGAAGCAAGAATACAAGAAAGACTACTCAAGCACTTTTCCTTATTCTCTGCATATAGCCATCTAATAGTATTTCAAGCTTAATCAAACCTTTACACTAGTCCTTAGTCATTCCAAGTACACTCAATTTTACATTTACTTACATTTTCATCACATTATTGCACCAAGAACTTCAATGGGAGAAATACATATAGCTTGATCCCTCCTCAGAGTATTGGTATGTAGGTAGCGTGTCCACACATGGGGTGTGAAGTTCATCCAATGTATCCTTTGCACACTAACCCCTCCTCTCCTTTCTCCAAATTTTATATTCAATTTCAAGCATAAATAGGACCTAGAGTATTTAAGACTAAATTAGGTACACAATGAGATCTTTAGATTTTCAAGCTTCAATATTTCATAAGCAGGGTCACACAGACCTAATGCACAAAATTTAGAAAGGTAAGATCACCAGGATAATAGTGTAAGATAGGACTACAACACCAAAACCTAGGGTGTCTCACTTTTGGTACTCCTATCTAATTAAGAAATGAACTCTAGATTCTTATTTGTAATAGTCTCCCAAGCCTACACATAGATTTCTAGATATTGTCTTAGTTAGAATAAATAGAATAAGATAAGTTTGATTTTCTCTCTCTCACTACTATTTTTAGAAAATCCCTAATTACAGTTAAATTTCATAAATTGATAACTTATTGCATATTATTTACTGATTTTATCTACTCAGACCCATTTATTATTTAGGAATTAAAAATCTAATTTCTCAAAAATAATAAATCATTTGGTGAACTCGACTTACTTTAAATTTTGCATAAAAACCCTAAAAACCCTAGGGTAAATTCTTAGCTAATTTTTCCCATTAATTTTTGAATTTTTTCTTGAATATTAAAATAATAATTTTTTCTCAAATTTTACAATTTTGTAATAAATTTATTTCAAACCCTAGTTTCATACACTAGGTCCTAATAATTTTCCAACATTAATCCAATAATTTCTTGATTTTTTGCTTGCACATATAAATCAAAAATTCCTCTCAAATTTTAAAATATTATAGTAAATTTTAAAATAAAATTATTTCAAACCGTAGTTGCATCAACTAACTCCCAATAATTTTTCAATCATTTTCTAAATTTTTAGTTGCATATTAAAATCAAAAAATCACTTCAAATTTCAAAACTTTATAGTAATTTCAAAAAAAAAAAAAAAAAAATCTCAAAACCTTAGTTGCATCTACTAGGTCCCAAAAAATCAAACACTTTCCCATAAGTTTTCAAATTTTTACTTGCATACTTAACTCAAATATTTAATTTCAATTTCAAAAATTCATAGTATTTTGAAAAAATATTACTATTAAATCCCTTGTTACATGTACTATCACTTATTTGTTTCTTGAGGTATCACCTTACATCCATAATCAAATTACAAAAATGATTCTCACTTATATATAATTTTTTATTAAATTTATTGAAAATAAAAAGGAAACCATAATGGGCCCTATCATGTACATAGATGATGAAGTCTATCATATGTTATTACAAAGCTTCATCCTTTGCATTTCATGCTTATGTCTCATTATATGGGATGATATTACAAAATTCATTGCCAAAAATGCACAAAATTATTTTTACATATTCTCTTTTGCTCATATGAAATAATTACCAACTCCATTTTTCTAAATGCATTCAAAATGTTATGTTACATGTCAAAATCTTATATGCCTTTATGCAAAAATTCATGATCTCTACCCTTTACTTTCTATTTATCATGTGGAAAATTTTTTAGGCTCATCATGCTAAACATGTTAGAAATGTTATGATTCATGTTAAAATTTTCTATGTATTCACGCATAATCTCGTGCTCTCTATTACATACCTTCTCTCACTCATTAGGAAAAAAATTAAAGATTATCCTGCTCAACACGCTAGAAATGTCATGTTACAAGTCAAAGTTTTTTATGCATTAGTGCACAATTCCATGATCTCTATCAATTATTTTCTATCTATATATCATGTGGAATGTTTTTTATAATCATATTATTATACATGGTTTCTAATCAGATGTATCTAACTCTTTGGCTACTTTTAAGTATCTCCTTATCACTACTAGACACAAGAAAACACTATCAATTATATCTATCCCTCCTTCCTTCAAACTTGGTTCATCTAGATTTTATCCTACACCTACCATTAGTTATATGCCTATAGTAGATCATGTGATACATGATATCACTCAAGTTCATGAAGATAGGTAGGTTGATTACACCTATGGTTATAGCTTTGTTACTCAATTTAGCACCCCTTTTGATCTAGTTTTAACTTCACCTATTACAATTATTCCTCTAGTTTAGATTCAAGCACAGTCAAGACCTTCATCACCAACATAGAGATTTCATACACCTCCATAACTTTAGGATTCTAGACAACTTATAGATATAGTGTTCACACCTAAAGTAGAATCATTAATATTTTATGCATCTACATATAGAGCACATGTTTAAAGAGCTCCTCCTTCTTCCAAATGGGTCTTTAAGATCCCTATAGTTTCATACACTTCTCAAAGTTACAATGGGACCCTAAAGTTGTTTTCCACTACAAAGATTTTAGAACATTTACAACATATACAACTTTTAGAGTCATAGTCTCAACATTTCCATCATGTGTCATGATCATGCATGATCCTTCTTCTTGATACAAGACAACATGATAGGGAGTCTCCCATGAGACTCATTGGTTAGTATCATTTATTTTTAGTATTAATTGTACATAGATTATTTTTACTTGATTGTACATAGGTCCTTTTCAATTTTTTGTACATAGTCTCTCTTGCTTGATTGCACATAGTTCAAATATTTCAAAATACAAAAACAATATAAAATTTCAAAAATCCAAAAACATTCAAAAATGTCAAAACACCAAAAACATTTTGATTATATGAATCATCCATGCTTTACACTACTACTAATATGCCAGAGCTTACATTTATTATTTCATTCTATTGTATGTCAATTTATCTACATTACCATGCTTCAATTGATCTTCTTTGAGTGTGTGCAGTGACATCTAGCTACTTGATTGATTCATTCTATCCATTGAGGGGGCATCCTTCTTATACATTCAAGATGCACATTGATACATCTTCCCACTAGGGGCATCTTCTACATGACTACACCATCTAAGTTATGTCATTCCTACACCACACACTCTAGTTATCATGTTGACATACTTTACTTACTAGCTTACATAGATTACCACATTGACACTCACTAGTATCTTGCACTTGTGTATTTCTCAGCATATACCTAGTCTTATACTAACATGTCTTGCATACTTTCACTTCTTGATTTGATTAGTTAGTTGTGATTTTATTTCCATTTTTTACATGTTTTCCTTCTTGCTTTACATAGCTAGATGTGATTGAATTTATAGTTATAATTTTATTTCTTATGTGTGCCTTAGGACATTTACCAATGTCCTTTACTTTTATTCATGTGTGTACCTTTAGACATTTGCCAATGTCCTTATTTGTAGTCTTCTATGTGCTTGTGGTCCTCATGCCAATATTTTTTGTTCTATGGTATGTGTATGTATAATTTGAACATGCCTTGTATGTTTGATTTCTAGTATGAGTAACATGTACCCATGTCCCTTGTTTGCTTGGCCCCTTGGCCACCCTTGTATGCTTCTTGACTATTTCTTTGTATGCTTGTTTCTTGATTGCTTGTCCTTATTTGTAATGCCATGATCCATATCATGCATTTATTTACTTAATTAGATGCTATGATGGATATCATGCTCCATCCCTCTTTACTAACAACTAACAAATAACGACTAACAACTAATAATTAATAACTAACAACTAATAACTAACAATTAATAATAAAAAAATAACAACTAAAAACTAACACCTTAAATTATAGTTTAGTACTTTGTACATGCTGTTACATTGTTACATCTATTTAGGGATACCCCTATTGATCTAACAATCTCTCAAATCCAACCATACTATATCTTGAGATATCTTGTTGATTATCATTGATATATCATGTATATTTCTAGCTTAGCACACTTATAAGGCTCTTTATTCTAAGGGAATTCATTATAACATCATCATTTCTACCCTAAAAATAGGGAAACAAATAAAATTTTTGTCATAGAGATCAGAGTTCTTAATGGTCTAAAAAGCAATTTTCAAAACACTTAGAATAGAATCCAGACATCAGACCATGTAGAACAGACTAGGAAGATGGTAGAGAATCTAGAATAGTTGCTAGATTTGGCCCTAGAAAATAGTGCCAAAGTTGGACTATAGTGATGGATAGTAGGGTGTCCTATTTTTGGTGCTCTTATCCAAACAACAAAAATTTAGTTTTTCTAGAAATAGATAGAAAAGTGAGTTCAATCATAGGTTTGTCATCTCAGTAAAGTCTACATGTAGCATGTTTTAGTATAGTTTTTTCTCAAAGAATCTAGATATAAGGGGCACCATGCATTGTAGGATGGCTCTCACTTCCAATTTCATATTAGGTAGTTGATATAACTTCTAGATTAGAATCCATGTTCTAAAAACTAGTGAATGGGGGTAATGTGTGTGGCACATTGATACTCCCCTTTTTTTTAGTTCAATTTATTTTCCAAGCGTTTCTCAGTAGTTGCATGCCTTACTCCATCTATAGGTGGTTGGCATCTTTTTTCAAGTTTGGATTTCATACAAGCTTAACTTCTTGAGTATCTGAGTTCTTGAGTTGGCTTCCACTTAAGACTATTGCATTAGTTTTAGAGTGGCTTTGATACAAGTCTAATCTCCATCTTTTAAAATGGCCAAGAGTGGCCTAATTTCTAGCATACATTTGGATATCCATGCCAACATTGTTAGATCATAGAAGATTCATGAGATTTAGGAGCCATCTCATATGACATCTATTCCATATCAGTATTACTTCATAGCTTCACTTCATGGGGAAATGATGGAGCTAAAGGGCTAGCCTTTGTATTCTTGAACCACCTATTCAGAATGATTGGACACATAGTTCAAACATCGATTGACACACATATGATTCATTAGCTTCACTTAGTAGGTGATTATGGAGCCAAAGGGCCTAGATTTGCATTTTTAATCCACCTTTAGGGAATTGAGCACTCAGTTCCATTTTTGATATTAATTTTGGTACAACACACACCCAATACAATCCAACATCACAATAGGTTTTATATTGGTTCACATACCCATTGAGGTGTATTAATTCATTTATCTTCCTCTCTTTCCTACCCAAATTTTGTACATTATTATTTTAGATATAGCATATCTAGTAAGGACTGATCTATTCTATGTTTTTCATTATAAATTCACACTTCATACTATGCTCTCTCTATGCATATCTAGCATCACACAACTTCATGAGCTTCACCTTTATAGGTAAGTTCAGTTATGCTTTTTATTTTTCCTTTATCCTAGTGTTTCAATTTGATGCATCACTATAATAAAGGGGGGGAAAATGTAGTCATATAAAATGCAAATTTTGGTAATTTGAGTGTGGCTAATGACACCTAATCCATAGGTCCATCTTACTTTCTCTCATGACCCTCATAGGCATGTCTTCACTAATTCCAAATCATCCATAGCCTCTCAAAATAAACCCTTGTAGACCCAAATTTCTCTTTCCATGCTTAATCCATCCCCCTATGTCTTGTCATCCATGGACAATAGGGCCCAAACTTGGACTACAACACTAAAACCTTGGGTGTATTATTTTTGGTAATATTATCCAAGTGCATTTTGGCTTCTAATGGTCATATTATTCTAAATCCTTATATTAATTAATTTTTTCCTAGTGCAACTTAATTTAATCCACAATAATTAAATCCCCTATAAAAGGCAATTCAAATTCCAGTTAGAAGGGTTGACACTCATTTACAAGAGAGAAGCAAGAATACAAGCAAGACTACTTAAGTACTTCCCCCTATTCTCTACATACAACTATCCAATAGTATTTCAAGCTTATTTAAACCTTTAAAACAATCCCTAGTCATTCCAAGTAAACCTACTTTCATATTTACTTGCATTTTCATCACACTATTACACCAAACACTTCAATGGAAGAACTACATATAGCTTGATCACTCCTCAGAGTATTGGTATGTAGGTAGTGTGCCTACACACAGGGTGTGAAGTACATCCAATGTATCCTTTGCACACTAATCCCTCCTCTCCTTTTTAAAAATTTTATATTCAAGTTCAAACACAAAGAGGACCTAGAGTATTGAAGACTAAATTATGTACACAATGAGCTCCATAGACTTTTAGGATTTGATATTTCATAGGTAGGGTCACACAAATCTAACACACAAAACCTAGAAAGCTTAGATCACCAAGACAACAACATCGAGATAAGACTATAACACCAAAAATCAGGGCATCCCACTTTTGATACTCCTATCCAATAAAGAAATGAATTCTAGATTCTTGTTTGTGATAGTCTCCTAAGCCTACATATAGATTTTCAAATCATATCTCAGTTGGAATAATGCATAATAATATAATTTTTATTTTCTCTCTCACTACTATTTTTAGAAAATCCCTAATTATAGTCAAATTTCATAAATTAGTAGGTTATTTATTACATATTATTTACTAATTTTATCTACTCAGACCCATTTATTATTTATAAATTAAACATATAATTTCTCAAAAATAATAAATTAGCTACATATAAATATATTGATTGAATGTTATCATGCCAATACTTGGTACATTTAGATTTTGGGGAAGTATTTTATTAATGGGACCTTCTTCCTTTCAGGAGAGACAAAGTATTAACAAAACCTTGCCTAATTATTATTGTGTCAAAAACACCCCAACATATTCTGGGACTAGAAGGAGGGCCACCACATGAACACAAACTGAGTCACAACCAAAGTTTTAACTAAGACAATCTATAAAACTTTGATTCCATTGGGATAAACTATCCCTTAAGTTATAAAATATAATGATAAACCTAAATCAAAGTTTTTTGGGGACAAATTTGAGCTCTTAAAATTTACTAATCATAGAATATTAAAATTGAGATCTAATAAAGGAAAATAAAAGGCTAAGGTAATTCACCAATAGCTAAATACACATTTTTTCAATCCATTTATCATCCCCTAGCCTATACCAATGGCCAATCCCATGACATGGCTTGGCTAAGGTGGGTGCCTTGTGAATGTTATAGGGATTTCACATGACTTTACAAATAACACATATAATGTTTGCCCTAAATTCATAGTTGGAGGACCTTGAATAGCCAAAGAACATATACATGAATTCAAGGATACCCTTATTAGGATGTAGGTGTAACATGAGGACATTGTATGTAGGTCATTTCCTTATTCATTAGGGGAAATTAGTTATGCCTCGTACCTAGGATTAACAAATAAGTATATAACCACTTTAGATGGTATACAATTTGTATTTGTAAACCATTTTAGGTTCCCCATCAACCCTGTTGTTTTATACCATAATTTTGTAGTTATTAAGATAGAACCAAATAAACCCATGAACATGTTCAATGCTTACTTCCAAAAACTATATTAGAGGTTATAATACCCCCGCATATTAGTATAGGGCATGACTATTCAAACCTACTTGAGGGATATGTATCTTTTGATGTTAATGATTCTTAGAAGAATCTTTATGCTTATCTAACTGTCATTGGCCTACAACAAATTTGTGAACATTGAACACTAGATGGTGTAGACACCTAAAACTAGCCACTAATGTCTTCATACCCAAATTTAGATCAATTATTACCAACCATTGAATATATAACCTAAGAATTTCTAAATTTCTCAAATTTGGCTTCATAACATCCAATTAAAATCAATTTGGCCCAAAAAGTAATTAAATAGAGAAATTGATAAAATCAATTAAATCAAAACTTGGAAAATATTCAAAAACCATATAAAAAAATTAACTAACATGAAAATAATAATCAAATCCTAATTGAATTCATCCTTGAGTAATTCAATGAATTATCAAAAAGGCAAATTCAAAATCAAACAATATCCTAGGTTTTCATCATTTGCTTTTGTGAGTTGTCCAAAATCCAAAATATCTTAAAGCACACCTATTCCATGCTAATCATGAGGTTTGGACACCTTTTAAATCTACTAGGGTTAATTAAGCAAACCTAGGTTAAGATTTAACTTATTCCAAGTTGATTTCAAAACCTATAAATATAAGCATTTACCCCTCTATTTGGAGAGCTTGGATAGAGTAATGTTATAATGCAAGATTTAGGGAATGAAGCAAATACATAGTGTTATAATCCCAAAATTAAGCCAAGCCAAACCATTTTAAACCATATCAAATCCAAAGCCAAGACAACCATGGTTTCAAGAGGAGATGGAGATAGCCAAGACCCATTAATGAAGTCTTTTTGAATACAATTCAAGCAAGCCAAATGAAGAGACATCTTGAAACATTCAAGGAATTGGTAAGGAATTGTGTGAGTTCTTTCCATTTTTAGTTATGTTTTGTTCATTTTTGTTTCTTCACCATGCTCCTCCCTTTAAACTAGGAAAGATAGTTTTACACATGTTAGTGTGTTTATTTTCATCTTGATTTTATTTTCATTATTAAACTAACATATGATCTAACCACCCTTCTTGGATTCTTTGATCACAAATGGCATGCTCGGTGGGACCATGAACACCCCACTTCTCAAGGAGATGAAGATGTAAGTCAAAAACTAAGAAATGGATGATTGAATCTCTTTAAACTTACATTTCTAACCTTATTTTGGCCATATTTTGATTTCTTTATATTTATCAGATTTACATAAAGACCAATGATGGTCAAGTGTAATCGGTATCAGTTTTGCCTAAACCAAACATGGTTCAACTTAATTGACCCTAATTGTATGTAAACCATTGATGGTTGGATTACAAGGGAAAAATGTTCATAAATATTTAATTTTGATTTTTTTTATCATTTTTTTTCATGATTTCTAGGTTTTAAAGGCATTTAAATCCATTTGCTAAACTTTGCCTTGTAGGTTTTCTTCATATTTATGCTAAACATTGCCTAACCTAATGCATTTAACTTTTGTGGTTTTGAATTTGGGTCCACAGGTGATTGATGATGGTCTTAATCAGTCGATGTCACTTCTTATAACTAATACCAATTATCTCAAAGACCGACTGATGATGGTCACCTTGAATCAGCATTGACCATCTCTAACTAGTTGTAGTCACTATGTTTTAAACAAAATAAAACACAAGAACTAAATTTCAAACATCATTTGCCCATGTAAGAAAGTGCTTCAAATTAGGACGTTATTATATAATAATTTTAGGTCATGGACGTAATTTAGAACACCAGTTTACTTGTTTCTACTAATCAAACATTTTGTTGTGGGATTTTAAAGGGAATTAATCAAATCTTTCACATTTCAATTTGAGTTCTAAAATGAACATGTTAAATCTTGCACACTTGGACATTGGTGTTTGAAACAAATCTATAAGGTTAAGTCTTAGAAACATTTCATTTTAGTGCTTAAAATGAATGCTTAAGTCTTAAACACTTACTTTTAGTGTTTAAAAATGAACTTAGGATAAATATTGTAAATTTAGACTTTTGGACATAAAAAAAACATAGATGCTTTTGATTGAGTTGGTTTTTTGTGCAATTCCTTTTAGTTTTCCAAATTAATTCAAGGGGCCAACTAAAGAACATCATCACATTTCAATTTGGTGCCTAAAATCAAACTTCACTCATAATTATTTTTAAACTATTTTTTATTGTTAATTTATTTATAAAATAACACATGTATGCTCTCCCACCATCCCCTATAGGGAACTCATGGGATCAAAAGTGCCTATTCATTGCATTTAGTTCCTAGTCCATGGCATAGAAAAAAAGTTGCCTAGGCTCTGTCCAAATTCACATGGTATTAGGTGATCTAAAATCAACCCTAAAATATTTCTTCTAGTTTTTATTTTCATGTATTTTGGCTTGTGAAGAGGATGTCATTACATCTCACAAGTTATCTAGGGAAGCATTAACTCAGGGCTTCATCTCCCAATAGTGTTTCAACCATGATCCATGGTGTGGTATATAAAGATATGAATGCATACTGCTAGAGATAGGGGTTGAGTGGCTACTCTCTCCTTTAGTAATAAAGGCTCAATTTAGGTTTGGTCAACTAGGGGATACCAATGAGAAGTAAAATGATGGTATCATCATGTAAAGGAATATACCCTTGCATGATAAATTAATCGGTATGAAATCAATTGATGTGATGCTTCTCTTGTGTTAACCACAATTAGGATCAATCTAAATGGTCATAACTTGTAAGTTTTAGTCAACACCACTTTGCCACACCTTGATAGTATCTAGGATGATATACTTAGTTGTATTTCTATCATTTATTATTTTATTGCTTAGTGTGTTAGATTTAAAAATTTATGGTTTAAACCAAGTCATGAATGAGTCTTGTGTCCAACATTACTCCATTATTTGAGAAGGCATTATGCCATCCATTTGACACCTTGATTTAACTTATAAGACATTCATGTCAAAAACATTGAGTATGAAACTTGATTGAGATGGGTAACATTATGCTACCCAAATCATTTCAAGTTTTGTGCCTTAAAGTCTTTGAAACATAACATTGTCACATCTTTAGGGAATGATAACATCATTACGCTACCCAAATTATTTCAAAATACTTGTCTTATCTTGTGTCCAAATTATCATTATTTGAACTAGTCATTTATGCCTTATTGGATCTTTGTTTAGCACATTCATGTTATTTAAATTTTCCTAGCTTGTTGGTCATCAAAACCTTAGTTTACCAAAGTTGAGTCTTTGATTAAATTTTACAAATTTGGATCCAAACATTGATTGATTTATATTTAGGCCTCAACACATAGGGGATGATATACATATCTTTCTCTTTTGGGTTGCGTAACTTAGGTTAATTACTTAATCAAATTAGGAAACTTTATTGTTTATGATTTTGTTTGATAGAATAATTCCATCTTCAAAGTGCCTTTTGTTTTGTGTTTTATACCAATTTGATCATGTTTATGTCTATAATCAAGTGCCTAGTCTTTGCCAAAGTGTTCCAAGTTTGTTAGATTAAAATCTCATCATCATACTTTATTTCAAGTCTAGATTTTGATGCCACATTTAGACAAAAGTCCTAGCATAGCCTATTTTGAGCTTATATTTTGACTCCACATTTGGACAAAAGACCTAGTAACTTTTCCCTTTCCAAGTTTAGACCTATTTGGAACATCTTTGGACCTAGAGTTTGGAATCTTATTTTAGTTCATTTTACTTGACCTTGTTTGTGTAAAAAATTTAATGTTATACTATTTTTACCAAATATTTGCATCAAAAATTTTAGAGATATAGCTCCACCCTTGACCAAGTGAGATAGTGTTTGAACCCTTTGTTTTTTTGACATAGTTTTTTAGAGTTTGTAGAACTCTCATACTCTCTTATTGAGAAATATTTTCCATTTGATCTGACCATGGATCACTATACACATAGTGAAACTATGTATAATCCAAGATATGGAAATTCTAGCATGTAATAGGACTTTGTTCAAGACCCTTACATAGATGATGTTTTTTGGGAGATGGATTCTTATCCACCATACAACACTCAAATAGGGGAATAGAGCCAAAATACCTTGGCCAGTTATTTGGTTATAATGCCTTCATATATAGAGCAAGATTAAGAATAAATAACCCAATATTTGGCTAGCATACCTTTGATTACAAAACAAGTTCAATAGTAACCTTATTACATTAAAATGCCATCAAATTATGATCTTAACAGAGCCATAGATGTAGGGAATGAAAATTTTCCAAGTCTAGTAAGAGGGACTTACAACATATCTTAAAATTAAAATAATGAACAAGCCTCTTCTAGTAGCCTTAATGCCATTATCTCGAAGCCATATCAATATTCATGTATGGTTGTCAAATAAAGAGGTCTCATGGAGGACCATTTAATTCAAATGTAAATAGCATATTAGGCCTATGACCAATGTAGTGGACAATACACCAATAATGTCTAATTTAAACCAAAGTGGTATTAATGCACAAACACATAGTCAATAAAAAATGTGCCTTTTAGTAACACTGCTAGTGGTCTACAAACTCAAGGAGTAGGATTTTATACTTCAAAACCTCAACTAACTACCTCTAATCCTTGACCAACTACTTCTTCAAACACCAATAATAAGTATTAAGTAGTCATCCAATGACCAGTGTCATACCACAACATAATGTGACAAATCTTACTTTACCCCAATAGGTGATGAGTAATATTCCAGAATAGTAGGCACCATCAAACATACCCATGCAATAGAGGCCAAACATATTACCACCTCAATAGGGGCAACCAATGTTCCACCTTTTTAGGTGGTAGTGAACATATCTCTTTAGTCACAAACTAACATGCCAATCCAAAACCAAATGATGTCTAACCAATAATGTACCAATATTAGTTAGTGATATATGATAAATATCCAACATGCATCCACTTCCCAATAGGGATTTACCCAAAAAAGAGGTTCCAATTCTCCTCAAGTACCTTTTAGGTAATAATTTCCTTTCATCTAAAATGTACCACAAGCTCAATGATAGGGTCTTGGTTGACAAGTCCCTCTCAATCAGCTAGGTATGAATAGTCAACAACATATCCCTATCTAACCTCAATAGGCATAATATAACTATATTCCTCCATCCCAACTATAATACCAAACCTACATACCCAATCTTAACTAGAATATCACACAATCACAAGTGTAATTTCAACAATTATACCCAAATTCATGTATATGTATTCCTATTCCATTTCTTATCTAATTTAACATTCCCTATCAAATGCCTCCATCATACCTTAGCCAAAGTAATCTATTTATGACCACAAAACCTTGACCTCAATAGGCCAATGAACCTAATAGTTTCCTCTCACAGGAATTACAACAAATAAAAGATGCAATTACCCTCATGCAAGAGGGGAAACAAACCAAAAAGTTCAAGTTAAATGATGTATGTTCTTACCCTTTTAACATGGAGTACTGATAGATACCATTTCCTCTAGGGTATGAGCCACCAAAGTTTGAAAAATACAAGGGGAAAGGTGATCCAAAAGATCATTTGATATAATTATTTGTTGCATGCCAACTAGTGGCCTATAGTGACATATACATTTTGTTATTGTTTCCATGAAGCCTAGTAGGGTAAGAATTAGAATGGTTCTTGAAGTTTCCCAAGAATTTAGTACCTAATTTTGATGATATCTCAAACAATTTTATATAACACTTCTCATATAATCTAGAGCATGATACTTAATTGGTAGATTTAACACAAGAAAAATAGAAAGTTGGTGAAATATTCACCAGATATATATAATGATGTAGAGCCCTTGAAAGCTGATTCACCCACAATATACCAAACAAGCAAATATCCATTATATTTACCAAAAATCTACATAGTGAAATATCTTACAATTTAAAGTTATAATGTGCACATACATTCAAAGAGATCATTGAAAAAGGTTTAATGATTGAAAGATCCTTCATTAACAAAGGGATTATTAAACTAGCCTCATTAAATTGAAGCTCCAATCAAGATCAGAGTAATGGCCAAAATCAACATCCAATCTAATTGCAAGCATCACAACTAGCATAGGCTAATAACAATGATAGATACAAAAAAATCAATAGCAATAAGAATGTTGTAGGTAATGTACTAAAAAATTCATGACATGATCAAATGGTGTAAAAATTATTTTCTTAGCCTATGTCACCTTTCCAAATAACTCCTAACCAACACCCTTTTCTGTAGTTATAACATGTGCAACAATCATAATAGCCTAGACCAACATAGCTAATGCAACAAATGAAACAAATTATGACTTTGAAAAACCTTCATCCTCTAAGGATAAATGTGCCTACTCATCATGCATTTACTAGTCTTAAAGAGCCCATTGAATCAATATTTTGTAAACTCATAGTAGCTAACTTGATTAGATGGCCTATTCAGAAAGAACAAGTTTTTGAGGGCACTGAATTGCTAGACTAGTATAGGCTAGAACAATTCTATAATTTTCATAGGGTTAATGTCCATAATTTTAAGTTTTGTGTGTAAATTAGACATGTAATTTAGAATATTCTATAAAATGGATAAATCACATTGAGTCATGGAAATTTCACCTCCAACTAGAGCCTTGAAATTTACTAGAATCATTTTCCCAAATATAACAATCAACAACAACAACAATGACCAGTACAACATCAATAAAAATAATATCAACAACCAAGGTCAAACCAATAAAGCTAATAGACTCAATAAAATCAATAGCATAACCAATAATGTCAAAATAATGGATAAAACTAAGGCCAAAATCATGCGAACAACCAAAAAACCTACCATGTAATTGTACATGAATATAACTCAGTTATAGGCCATATTGTAGGAAGTCACATTAACACCATTTCCATTAATCCAAGACTAAATACCAAAAAAATAAGACCATTTATAATCATACTAAATCAACTAAACCATTCTAGTAATCCTTCCTTGACCTGGGACCACACACAAGTGAACCAACAAGCAAGTATTCCCATGTTAGGACCTTATACTAATAACTTATTATTAGTTTATGACCATGTACAAGTACATTAGTAAATGAGATTTATCCTATCTGGTCCCCTTCCACCATCATTTTTTTATCAATAATGGTCTTGTACCTAATCCCAATTGTGCAATCACAACTTGATAGTCAAGGATATCCATACTAGGTCCACAACCATCTACCACTTCACCCATGATCTGATCAGCCATTATACCTCGAAACAAGCCATTTACTGCTATTCAAAAAAAGACATTTAACATTATAGAATAATTATAACATACAATACCATAAATATCTATTTTATATTTATTACATATGTCAACCATCTAAAAAAAAACATGTTGATAGAGTTTCTTGGTCAATCCATAGTTCCTAATGAAATATCTCATGACAAATTTCAAGCTTTTCTTGGACACCTAGCTCCAACCCGACAAGTAACCTTCAACCAACGTGATATATCATCCCTTAGCCCTTTACATAATAATTAATTATACATAAAGTTTTACATAATGAGGCATAATGTGAAATATATCCTCATAGACAATGGATCGGGTCTGAACATAGTGTCTCTAAAGCTCATTAAGTTTCTTGGGTACATGACAATAGATTTCTAAGTAGAAAAAATAACCATCAAAGCCTAAAATAATAAAGATTGATAATAACAAGGCACCATTAAATTTCTAATTATCAATGGGCCCTTGACCCATGATACACTTTTCCATGTGTTATATCTTGATTTGTCATACAATATGCTTTTGGGTAGAGTTTAGTTACATAAGATTCATGCAATCCCATCAAAATTACACCAGTGTATCAATATCTCCCATTCAAGGATGGAGATTAGTATTCTAGGATATTTTCATTCATATGAGCATTGAAAATATCTAGAGGTCAAGTTATGGAGCTACAATTACCATTTTGACATAAATCCAGTCAGCAAATAGGATAAATGGAAAGCAATACTTATTGATTTACTAGAGGCCAACTACATTGACCCTGATACCTATTGGTTGAATATTTTATCGATCAACATATTGATAAACAAAACAGGTCTGATCAATTAAAGTAGGAAGATTAGTTGTCCAAATGTGTATGTTTACCACATCAGAAGGGGACTGATCTCTCCTCTCATCAAGGGGAGGTTCCCTATATATATATATATATATATATATATATATATAAACAAAAAATAATACTCAGGGGTAGGACAAACCATCCATCTCTCTTTTTTGAGAGATGATGCATGTGGATCAAAGGAAAAACTCAAGGGAAATGATAGATAGTACTCCTCTTCTTTCAAAAGTACTATTCAGCAAATGGAAATTCTGCATACTTTTTGTCTGCAGGAAATTTTTGTAGACTTTTTGTCTATAGGAATTTGTCCACAGAGAAAGCCCAAGGAAAGATTGTGAACACTATAAAGAAAAAGGCCATAGAAGGACCCCAAAGGGTAGGTGCCCTTGCAGGGGACTCTTAGCTACCAACTTGAAGGATACTTCCCCGAAGCTGAAGGGTCACCTTCCCTTCAGGAAGATGTAAAACAAAAAAGCCTAAAGGCCATTCAAAGACCACCCAAAGGGTAGATAGCTTGTGGGGAGTTCTTCTCAACCCAAAATAGGTCATTTCTTAAGGACTAAAAGGGAAAGTACCAAACAAAAAAGTTGAAAGAAGACAAAGGGGTGACGTGCCCGAAGACATCAAACTCAAGACAACAAAATAGCTGTTGATCCTTTAAACCTATAGACTAGAATGCATTCATAGACTTCAAGGCCAAGACTAGAAAAAAGTGAGGAAGGAACAAAATAACAAACTGAATCCAGGACCTGATTTAATTAACCAAAAAAGGAGGAATGATGAAGGTAAGATCAGATCACTAGGTGGACATTGAAAGTTGCAAACTTTTAATAAGCATGACTTATTTCCCTACATTGATAAAATCAAATGGGTAAAACACCCCTAAGTTCTAGCCTATCTTCTTAACATATTCCAATGCAACATGATGTGTTACTATTCTCGAGTCCTTGAAGAGGCTATATAAGGGACTTTCTTTTATTGTAAATAGATCTTCTTTTTGACAATCAGAACGAAACTCTACCCAAATTGAAAGGCATTTTTTGAGACTTTGAGCTTAGTTTGTTGATCATATTTTGTTATTGGAATAAGAAAGTAAGTGATTTTTTAGACTTTGTGATATGATATATTTATTGTTGGGGAAACTATTCTTATGTCTTTTTCCTTAATATATCTTCTATTCCTTTAATTCAACAAGCAGAATTAGTGATAGTAGTTAGGAAGGTGTCCTGAAGAGTCAAGTGTGGAGAGACTTTATGCCCCTATAATTGCCTTTAGTGTATTTTCTTTTCATTTCTATGTAAAGGACTTTGGGATGAATTTGTGCCCTCATTGTCCTTCATATCTTACTCTTGAGCAATTCAGGTGGAGACTTTGTGTTACATCTTGATTTATTGGTTATTACATCCTTTGTTACATTTTGTTGTTACTACCTGGTGTATTCTTGTGGCTTGATAAATAGTACTTCTGAAAGAAGAGGAGTTATTTTTATCATTTTCCTTGAGTTTTTCCTTTCATCCACATGCATCATCTTTGAAAAAAGAGAGATGGATGGTTTGTCCTACCCCTGAGTATATATATATATATATATATATATATATATATATATATATATATATATATATATATATATATATATATATATATATATATATAACTTATCTATAGGGAACCTCCCCTTGATGAGAGGAGAGATCAGTCCCCTTCTAATGTGATAAACCTACACATTTGGATGACTAATCTTCCTACTTTGGATGATCAGACCTATTTTGTTTATCAGTACGCTAATCGACAAAATATTCAACCAATAGTTTTTGGTGACTTCACTAGGGATATAAAATCCATTATCTATTTATAATCTATCCATTCACCTCCACACTAACCAGGAAAGAACGCACAGTTTAAAGCCTCAAGCTTTAACTAAAGCAAGGTCAATTCTTTTCCATTTTTGTTTCACAATCTGGTAGATTCAAGGTATACACTAAGCCAAAGGGATAAAGGTATCATTGACCCTATATTCAAGTTGAAACAACAAAGTGATTTTGATCTATTTCCTTCACCATCTCGTCTCCAACGAACCAAGAGTTTTCCTCCTACTAAAGTCAGATCTCCATTACCAGATGAAGTATCTACTTCTATTATTGATAAAGCTTTGCCAATAGTTACCCCTCTAAGATTTGTTATCCCTCCTTTTTATAATCCTACAATGGTAGTTCAAGGCCCTTGGGGTAATGCTTTTGGTCCTCTCAATCTTACTCCACCTCTACATGAGCTTCCACACAGTTTAAGGAAGAACTTCCCCAAGTTCTATGGTGATGGGAAAGTTCATCCTGATGAACACATTGCAGCCTTTAGCATATCTTGTGGAGTAATTGGAGTAGAATTTGAAGATGTAGCAGTTAGGATTTTTATAGAGACACTACAAGGTGCTGTTGTAGATTGGTTTTATCATCTATAGGCTCAATCAGTGACTAATTGCAATACTCTCAAAGCTAAGTTTGAAGCTAAATTCAAACTTGTAGAAGATGCACATTCACTTTTAGCTCAACTTACATAGATGAAGAAAGAGCCTCATGAACCAATGAGGGACTTCATAGCCAAATTTGACAAGTTGAGGAACAAAATTCTTGTAATAACTCAACCTACAGCTGAGAATCTCAAATGCTTTTTCATTAATTCTTAGTTACCTGAAGTTAGTTTTCTTTTGAGATGTGCTGGTCAAATAGATCTTTTTACAGCTCAAATTTTGGCCATTGATGTAGAAGATGATCTCATCTTAATAGGGAAGATAAGAAGAGATCCAAAAAAAATAGACCTTCATCATCTTTTAAATATGCATCTACAGGCACCACTAATCCAATGGTGCAAAAGCTGACAAATTAAGTGCTAGCCTTGAAAAAATAAATGGCACAAGGAATGTCTTATGCTCCTTCATACAAAGATATGCCAAGAAGGACATTCTCAAATCAGTCATATCAAGGAAATGCTGCTAGGAATTAAGGGCAATAGAATCACCTTCCTCCCTCACAAGTGAAACTTGCCCTTGAAGCTCCTCCAACCAACTCAGTAGTTGGATATTTGGAAATAGAACATGCTTTCTCTTTCCAACCTAAGTTTGAGCAAAAAAATGATGCTGATCTCTTCATAAAGGATTAAGAAGAATCAACTGGTGACTCCCATATTAGTTTCCTGAACTACCAAGATGAACTCAAAAGCAAAGGAGAAGCTATTGATGGATCATATGCAGTGTTTACTAGGTCTAAGAAACAATCAGTCCAACAAGCTGATAAAAAGAAGATAGTTGAAAAATTGTAGCCATCAGTCACAATTGCTAAGCATGGAACCACTCTGCCTTTTCAGTCAAAGGATCTGGTGATCACCCAAAATGTAAGTACATCAATTTCACCTTCACCTTCTACTCCCATTTCATAAACTAGCCCTTCTCCCATCCCTCCTAAAACCCAAAAGGTTGAAATGCTTTCTTCTATTCCTAGTCCAATTCAGGTATTTAACATAATTGATCATGTCAAAAAGACCAAAATATAAATGTTTGAGTTTGAATACTTGTAGTCCAATCCTGATCAATTGGATAAGTTAGTCCAATGTGTCAAGAATCAGACCATCCTTGTAGGGCAAAAAGCTAAAAAAATAATTCTTGATTCCCCAAAGAACATGCCCATTCCAAATAATCTGGTCATTACTCCTCCAGCTGCTCCTAGAAAAATAGAACCTTTCTATGTTTCCCTGTTAATTAATGGCCATACGCTGAGTAACTATATCATAGATTCAGGCACATATGATTATGTCATGCCAACTAAAGTAGCTAAGTCTCTTGGTCTCACATTGACCAAAACCTTTAGAAGATTTTTCTCCATAGAGAATAAGCAAGTACCATTACTGGGGAAAATCAAAGATGCCCAATTTGCATTTGCAACCTTTCCAGACAAGAGAATCAAGATGATTGTCTTGGTAGCTGATATCCCAACATCCTACGACATTTTTCTTAGATGAAATTTCTACAAGGACGTGGGAGGAGAACTAAGCATGGATTTTTCTAAAGCAAGGACCCTTGTCTAAGGCGTGATGAAGAGATTGCTCCCTAAAAAGGAAAAAAAATACATGGTCACCCAAACATCAGCCCCTGCAGCACAAATTATGTTTGAGTCTTCCGGTAGGGGTAATTATTTCTTTACCATAGAGGATGTTCGTGTTTCTACAGATGAAATTCCTATAGCTAACAAACTAGGAATTGATCCAAACAAGACTTCAGGAGAACTGGTAGGATACAGTATAAATAAAGAAGGATATTCCATCTCTAATGAAGAGAAATTTGATAAGAGATCAGCTTCTAATGATGATATCAATTCTTCCACCAATGATGGAGTTGGGACTATGTTGATATCTCCTCAAGGAGATATTCTTCCTTCATGCAATTTACAAGTTAGAAACACCAACAATACAGCTGGATGTGAATGTATGTTGCTTGGATGGAAGATTGCTCAAGATGAAGAAATCAAACTCCTTCACATCAAAGGAGATGTTAAGTTGATAGTTTGTTACGAGTTTGATGTAGACAATCCAATCATATGATGGACTGAATTAGCATAACAACAAGTTATGGTAATGGACCATGTTACTACAAATCAAAATTAGGCAAAGGAACCCTTTGCTAAGAAAGCAAGGAGTTATGGCTTTCAAATTGAAGACCACATCCTGCCATGGGGCAAGAAGAAGAAAAAACAAAGAGGAAGACACAAAAAATTAGTTTCCTAGTGGAGAGATCCATTCACCCGTCACCATTTCTGGGGGCAAAATGTCTTCTTGTTAGTTTATCAGAATAGAGCACTATTTTCACTACCTCCCAAGAAGCAGCATTTGAAATACTTCAATTCTTGAAGTATCAGATCATTCCATCTATATATATGTATATTTGTACAGTTTTTAATTCTATTTTTCTTTGTTTGTTTCCTTTTTTGATGCCTTTCATTTTTGGGTAGTATGATTCTGTAACCCAATGGTACATATGAAGACACTGGAGATTCTAGATTCTACTCCTTTCAATTCTTTTTGCAATTGATAGAAGTTCCCTAACTGGAGCCAGCTATTGTCCCCCAAAAATATCACTCATTTTTGGGACAACATTTGAACTATTTTAGTCCTACAGACCAAAATTATCTCTTCCCTTTTCAAAATTTGTCTTGGGCATTCAAATTCCTCATTTTTTAAGCTTTTCAAAAATCTATGGACTCTGCAGGCTTCAATTTATGGACTTTTTAGGCTTAAATCTACGATCATTCCATCTATATATATGTATATTTGTATAGTTTTTAATTCTATTTTTCTTTATTTGTTTCCTTTTTTGACGCCTTTCATTTTTGGGTAGCATGATTCCATAACCCAATGGTACATATGAAGACACTAGAGATTTTGAATTCTACTCCTTTCAATTCTTTTTGCAATTGATAGTTCCCTAACTGGAGCCAGCTGTTATCCCCCAAAAATGTCACTCATTTTTGGGACAACATTTGAACTATTTTAGTCCTACAGACCAAAATTATCTCTTCCCTTTTCAAAATTTGTCTTGGGCATTCAAATTCCTCATTTTTTAAGCTTATCAAAAATCTATGGACTCTACAGGCTTAAATTTATGGACTTTGTAGGCTTAAATCTACGAACGCTGCAGGCTTGAATCTATAGGCTCATCAGGAAGAGGAAATCTATGGACTCACCAGGAAGAAGAAATCTACAGACTTTGCAAGTCAAGTTTAATTGGCTTTATAGGTTGAAATATATAGACTCTTTCAAGGTTAGAAGAAATCTATGGACTCTTTCAAGATTAGAGAAAACTATGGACTTGGTTTCTACAGACTCTGTAGGCAGGTTCATTTCTAGAAGGCGAGTTCAACCAAAATAATCAATTTCTAACATTTGGTCATTTTTAGGATTGGTTCATTACTTTGGTTCAAACAAAAATATCCATCATCAAGCATCAACAATAGGTTCAATGTTTGGTTCATCCTTTGGTTCAATGTCAAATGGTTCAAAGGTGGGTTCAATCAAGTGGTTCAATGCTTTGTTTCACTCATTTGGTTCGTCTGCTTTGTTTCAAATGCTTTGATTCATCCTTTGGTTCAATCAAACAATTTTTTAATCAGTTCAAGGCTTTTTTTGAACTGTTGAACCAAAACTTGGTTCAACGGTTGGTTCAAACACATGGTTCAAAGGCAAGTTCATTCATTTGATTCAAAGGCTTAGTTCATTCAATTGAATCATCAGCTTGAACCATCAGCTTGAACCATTTTGGTTCAATGAAGAGGTTTAACCGATTGGTTTAACAAAGAGGTTCAACCAATTAGTTCAATGAAGAGGTTTAACTGTTGGTTCAAACAAAGGGTTCATCAGCTTGAACCATTTTGGTTCAAATCCTTGGTTCAAAGACTAGTTCAATGAAGTGTTTCAATGCTCAATTCATCTGATTGAACCAAAACTTGGTTCAACATTTGGTTCAACCAAGTGGTTCATCAGCTTGGTTCAATAAAATGGTTCAAAATTTGGTTTAATCAAAGGGATCATCAACTTAGTTCAAGGAAGCCTCTCAAAGGACAAGTGCCCTTGCAGAGGGCACTTGATCGATAAAAACACCCTTCAGAGGGGTCATTTTTGAAGAAGGCCACAAAGGTAAATTCCTTTAGAAATTTTGTTTAAGGTAGATAGTTATAATTATTTTGAACTTTTGTCTGAAGATATTCCTCCGGACAAAATGTCTGAAAAATTCAAGAAGTGATCGCGGGCAAAAAAAACCCGAAGGATAATAACCAAGGCAAATGGAAATTTCCACAGACTTTTTGTCTATGAGAATTTGTCCGTGGAGAAAGCTCAAGGAAAGCCTGCGAAGAATATAAATAAAAAGGCTACCAAAGGACCCCGAAGGGCAGGTGCCCTTATGGGGGACTCTTGGCTGCCAACTTGAAGGATACTTCCCCGAAGCTGAAGGGTCACTTTCCCTTTGAGAAGATGTTAAAAAAAATTGAAGGCCATTCAAAGACCGCCCAAAGGGTAGATAGCTTGCAGGGAGTTCTTCTCAACCGAAAATAGGTTATTTCCTAAGGCTCAAAAGGGCAAGTTCAATTTGGGAAAGTGCCAAATAGAAAAGCCAAAAGAAGACAAAGGGGTGAAACGCCTGAAGACATCAAATTTAAGACAAAAAAATAATCATTGATCCTTTGAACCTACAGACCAGAATGCATTCACAGACTTTAAGGCTAAGACCAATAGAAAGTGAGGAAGGAATAGAACAACAAATTGAATCCAAGACCCAATTCAATTAACCAAAAAAGGAGGAACAATGAAGGTAAGATCAGATTGCCAAGTGGACATTGAAAGTTGCAAACTTTCAATAAGCGTGACTTGTTTCCCCACATTGATAAAATCAAATGGGTAAAATTCCCCTAAGTTCTAGCCTATCTTCTTAATAGATTCCAATGCAACATGATGTGTTACTGTTCTTGAGTCCTTCTTAAAGAGGCTATATAAGGGACTCTCTTTTATTGTAAATAGATCTTTTTTTTGACAATCAGAATGAAACTTTGCCCAAATTGAAAGGCATTTTCTGAGACTTTGAGCTCAGTTTGTTGATCATATTTTGTTATTGGAATAAGAAAGCAAGTGATTTTTTAGACTTTGTGCTATGATATCTTTGTTGTTGGGGAAACTATTCTTATGTCTTTTTCCTTAATATATCTTTTGTTCCTTTAAACAAGAAAAATTAGTGATAACAGTCAGGAAGGTGTCCTAAAGAGTCAAGTGTGGAGAGACTTTGTGCCCCCATAATTGCTATTAGTGTGTTTTCTTTTCATTTCTATGTAAAGGACTTTGGGATGACTTTGTGCCCTCATTGTCCTTCATATCTTACTCTTGAGCAATTTAGGTGGAGACTTTGTGTTGCATCTCAATTTACTGGTTATTACATCCTTTGTTACATTTTGTTGTTACTACCTAGAGTATTCTTGTGGCTTTCTGAATAGTACTTCTAAAAGAAGAGGAGTGTTTTATATCAATTTCCTTGAGTTTATCCTTTCATCCACACGCATCATCTCTAAAAAAAGAGAGATGGATGGTTTGTCCTACCCCTGAGTATTATTATATATATATAGGGAACCTCCCCTTGATGAGAGGAGAGATCAGTCCCCTTATGATGTGGTAAACCTACACATTTGGATGACTAATCTTCCTACTTTGGCTGATCGGACCTATTTTGTTTATCAGTACGCTGATCGACAAAATATTCAACCAACAATACCCTTGATTCCTTTCCCCACATGTCACCTCCTAAATTTTAAAATCATTATACCATATCAGTTAATGTCCTAGTAAAGTATTTGACCCATGACACCTTTCACATTGCAAAGCTTCCATATAACCCCAAGTCCTCTGGAATACCAAAAGCCAAACCACTCAAGAAATGATAAAGAAAGGGAAAAGGCTATTAGAATAGTCCACCACCTATCAATTTCATACCATCCTCTAGCCAAGAATAAGACGCTCTTGAAGGTGATGAATCATGGTTGTATAATGATAAATTGGTTGATTGTTACAAGAATTCTAGGTATCCTATTCCTAAGTAGATCATGGAAAATTAATACTATGAAGGAAGAGGTCTAAAGCCAAATCAATAGGGAACACTTGAGCTAATTATTATGAGTAACTATAAAGGAAACTAGGGCTTAGATTTAAACTAATTTAGGGTGACCCCATGTATATTATTTGAGTTTCATCACCAATGACTAGTGATGATGATGTTGATAATGAAGTAGAGTCTAATCATAAACCATTTGATAACTTAGCCCAAACCACTCTATTTAAGAATAATGCCATTTTTACCCTTCAAATAGTCATTCATTATAACCCAATACCATTATATTACCCTAAAATAATAGGTTGGGGATAAAAAGAATCCAACTTGCTAGTTGATGAGTTCTAAAATGATGAGGCCTTCAATGATTTTCTAGGCCTTAGGGACAATGTTTCATTGGGAGATCACAGAAAAGGGTTCTAAATCAAGTTGGATCCTGAATCCTATTTTAGAGAGCAAGTAAACACCCTTAGCCAAAATAAAATAAATAAAAAATTGAGGTCCTCAAGTGAAAACCTTTTTGAGGCACTTTTAGACCAGGGAAAAATTAAAGATAAAGGCCAGTCTAGTGGTGAAAACTTATTTTAGGTGCCACTAGATGGGGATGTTCAACCTTCTTCAAATATAGACTAGGAGACCACCAATGAAATTTTTTTCTATGGGTCTAAGTTTATTCTTGAAGAAGAACATGATTTTGATTAAATCATTTAGGATACCAATGATGGTGAACTTGCATATGGGTCTAAATTTAGTCTTGAAGAATAGCGAGATTTTGACTACATCATTTAGGAGTTACCAATAATAATTGTTACATGGCTATCCCTCCCATTGGGGGATTCTAATTCATGTCTAAGATAACTTGAAGAAATATTCCTAACAAAGGAATTCGACATAACAAAATAGTTCAAATCTTTGCCCACTATTCTTGAAGATGGTTCAACCCTTTTAGTGGAAGATACTTTATAGGTAAACGTCAAGACTTTAAATGACATAAAATGGATCAAATTATGTGTGTCCCTCACTAAGGAGGAGCATGAATTACTTGTATCCTTATTGAGGGGATTTGTAGATATATTTACATGGGCATATTCCGACATACCTAGTTTGGACCCCTCCTTGGTTGTACACCACCTTGTGGTACACCCTAATGCCAAACCTATGAATTAAAAGTTACACAAAATGCATCCTCACTTTTCTATATTGGTAAATAGAGTTAGATAATCTCTTAGCAATAAGATGTATTAGGCTAATAAACTATTTTGAATGGATTTACAATGTTGTACATGTCTATAAAAATTTAGAAGGAATCAAAATCTACATTGATTTTAGGAACATTAACAAAGCTTGCTCAAAGGATGACTTTTCACTGCCAAACATTGACATGATAGTCAAATCCACAATGGGTTAAGACATACTTTCACTAATAGATGGATTCTTAGGCTATAATTAGATTTGAATAGTACCATAAGACTAACATAAAATAATGTTCACCAATCTATGGGTAACATTATGTTATTAGGTTATGCCATTTGGTCTTAATAACATAAAGGCCACCTATCAAAGATCCATGATAGTCATATTTAATGATATGATGCATGAAATTGTTGAAGACTATGTTTATGACATACTAGGAAAATTAAAGACTAGGGCCAATCATCTAACAACATTGAGGAGGATATTTGAGTGACTATGTGAATAAAAAGTTAGGCTAAACCCTAATAAATATGTGTTTGGAATTACTTCAAGAAAATTTATTGTCTTCATTATGTCTCGTAGGGGCATTGAAATTGACCTAGCCAAAGTATAAGCCATAAAAAACATGCCAACAACAACCAATTTAAATTAGATTTATAGTTTGTAGAACATGATCCAATCCATTAGATGCTTCATATCTCAATTAACCAATAAGTGTCATCCTTTTACACATCTTTTGAAGAAAAGTGTCACATTTATTTGGAAAGACATTTGTCAGAAATCTTTTCAATAGCTAAAGGACTATCTAGAAAATACACCAATTTTATTACCTCCTGTGCTAGGGAAACCATTCTTTTTGTACTTATCAGTAATAGGTCAAGCCCTGAGGGCACTTATAGCTCAACATGATGAAAATGGAAAAGAGCATGTAGTATACTATCTAAGCTATAAATTGGTAGTGTATGAACATAATTATACACCCATTGAAAAATCCTATTTAGATATGGTCTTTATAGATTAAAAAACTATGACATTACATGTTAAATAATAAGACCATGGTCATTTCAAAAGTATATCCGCTCAAGTATCTACTATCGAAAATAATTTTATAATGTTGGATGGCCAAATGGATCATGCTTCTTACTAAATTTGAGATAGAATATGTGATCTAGAAATCCATCAATGGGAAAGTTCTTATAGACCATCTTGTTGAAGAACCACTTGTAGATATAGATCCACTCACATTATAATTTCTTAATGAATCCATCATGACCATCATTAAAACACCTCTTGAGGAGTAGTATTGGAAGATTTATTTTTATGGATCATTCACAACACATGGATCAGGATAAGGCCTTTTGTTTATTACTCTATAGGGATATCTAATCCCTAAGTCATTCAGTACCAACAACATAGCCAAATATGAAGCACTTCATTATAGGGATTTGATAGGTAGTAAAATGGAACATATCTCTTCTAAAGGTTTATGGTGATTCATAATTAATTATTAGTTAGGTTACAGACCAATTTCATACCAAAGATGACAAGTTAGTTCCCTATAAGGCCATGGTGGACACTTTCAAATAGAAGATTTCTAATATCTAGTTTGAACATATACCAAGAGAAATAAATAGAATAACAGATGTAATGACTACTATTATGTCACTCATTCAACATATAAACATGACAAAAGACTACTAGTTTCTCATTAAAAATCTGCTAATACTAGCTCATAAACCATCCACCATCATAATGATATGTGATATTATTGGTCCCAACTCTACTTGGTATTCATACCTCTACACTTACCTACATGATCATATTTTTACACCTGACTTATCCTAAAAACAATCCAAGGCCTTCATCCATAATGTTTAATGTTATACCTTACTTAGACTAACCTTATATCATTATAGTTTTGATGGAACTCTACTTTATTGTTTATCTTCAAAAGAATATATACTAGCATTATGGGAAGTTCATGAAGGGGTATGTGGATCCCATACCAGTGGGGTAGTCTTGTCCAAAAAACTCTTGTGTATTAGGTACTATTGGCTAATGATGGCTGCAGATGCATTTGCATATGTGAAAATATGTGATAAATTTCAATGGTATGCCAATTTGATTTATGCCCTAGCCAAGACTCTAAAACCAATGTTGACACCATGGACATTTTCTACATGGGGCCTCAATCTCATTGGGAAGATAAGGCCCACCTCATCTAATGGCCATAAACATATCCTTACCACCACATAATACATCACTAAGTGGATTAAAGCTATACCCCTCACTTATGTGACTAGAAATAAAATTTCCAAATTCATCTTCAATCATCTCATCTACCACTATGACATCCCCTCCAACATTATGTCTGATAATGGTGGATCATTCAAAAATAAGGATGTCAAATTGCTATGTGCCAAGTACAAGATTATTGAACACTTTTCCATAACATATTACCCTTAAGGTAACAACCATACAAAATCATCAAACAAAACCATTTTCAATGTCCTCAAAAATATTATCAATGATGCCATCTATAATTGGCACCTTTAGATATTCTATGATCTCTAGGTATATTGTACCAATCACTACACTCCCACATGTGCCACTCCATACTCACTTTTTATGGTAATGAATCCATTCTTCTTATTGAGATCGAGTTACCATAATTACACATCTATTTGAAACATACACTAGATGACAAAGACTATAGAGTATCTTACCTAAAAGAGATAGAGTTACTTGATGAGAAACACATGGATGTAATAAATAACCTTAAAGCATACCAAAATTGACTCCGTCACCTCTACAATCATCACATGAAACATAAAGAATTTGAACTCGGTGATCTTGTCCTCAAAGAGAACCAAAAGAATACCATGGCTAAGAACAATCATAAAGGAAGTTCAAACCTGATTGGGTAGGTCCCTTCATCATTATTGTAGATTATGGTGTAGGAGCATATAGGCTCCCCACACTAGACAAATATGAACTTGATAAGATAATGAATATTATACACCTCAAGAGGTACTATACTTGAGTAACTTGGTGTATTATCTATGAGGACCATTTCAATTTGTACCATTTTATCAAATTTTTTCTTTGTACCATATCATTATACCATATTATCTATCTACCATCCTATCACTTTGCCTATTGCTTATCCATCCAACCATTCTATTCTATAGACCTAACATGTTTTTATAACTCCCCACCTATCCAATTTACCTTGTTTCATCCATTGGTTTCACACTTGCAACATGAAAAATTAGATTAGTTTTAACAGTTGTTTCAATAATTTTAGACAAAGGCATTATTTTGGAGTAGTATGAAAAAAGTTTTGGTAGTTGCATCCTTCATTTATTATTCATTATAATCATGTTTATTTATGTGAGCTTTATTATATCCACCTACATGGGAAAATTAGTGTCTTATTAGTCTTGCTAATGATTATAACTGCCTATGGGAAAATTAATATCATCAATCTGATTCATTATATCCTAGTTATAACCACCTATGGGTAAACTATGGGTAATATTTGTTTATTGTGGCTTGACATACCTACTAATCATTCATATGTCATACTATGCCATTATTCCAACTATGCCTATTTTGTTTGAATTAGCTACTACACTAGTCAAATTCCTCCACTGTAAGGTGGAATTACTATGACTTAAGGCTATTTTGGGACTATGTGAATATCACTCAATACTTTTTGAGGTCAGCTTAATCCCCCTTTTCCATTACACTCTTACCATTTTGTGAGAATACTTTCAAGTTTTTCATCCTCTCATCATTTTGTGAGCTTGGACCATTTATTATCTCATCATTATTGATTGAGTTGAGATACTCCAAAATTTGAAAAAACATTTGAAAAACAAGTTAGAAAAACCAAAACCATTGACTACTTCTTTGGCTTAAGTATTTTAGGAACCCTTACTAAGTCACAAAAAATCACTTGTCACTTATTTTCCCCAACTTTTTTGGCCTTTTTATCCTACATTCACTATTTTACGAACTCAATCCCATATTATTCTATCACATCCATCATGTTTTTTCATCATGTTTCTTATATCTCATTTCCTGGGAGAACTATATTTAGCCTAAAGTTTTTGTTGGATATTACATCCATATAACTATGTAGGCAACATCCACTTGATTATTGTATATAGAGACAACTCAGCCACCCCCTTCATTATATTATATTCCCCCATCTTGTTTGTTTGTTAAGTTTTCACCTATTTTCTAGGGGCAATGTTCACCATCTTGTTTATGTTGTTTTGTTTTTACTAACATTGTGACTAATCATCATTTGTTCATTTATTTTTCATTGTGTTTTTCTTGTTTGTTTGTTTATTTTTTTATGTTCTTGTTTGTTTGATTTATGTATTATTGCCTTGATTTAGTCTATGTTAATTCATTGGGTTATTCCTTGTTCACTTATTCTTGAATCTATCCATATTCATATGTTAACATTGTCATCATGGTTTTTATCATTGGTTCATTATTTTCCCTTGAGTATTGGATATTGAGAGCCATTCCTTATGCATATTTTATCCAAGTCCTCATGGTGTTCTACCATGATGCTTAACATCATGTATAGAAAAAATTAGCTTCAAAAAGTCTACACAACAATACAACATCAATATCTCCTCAGAACCAGTACCAAAAATAATCCCAATCATATCCTAAATAGATTAAATAAAAAAATAAAAGAATTTCAACCTTTTTTAGTTTAGATGAGCATCTCCCTACTAACGGGTTGTCCTGATTCATTTTTACCCTCTATATCAAGTTGTCATCATCATGTTTTCAATCATTAACCATTAATCATGTTTGTCATAATCAAGGTATAAAGCTTATAACCACATTTGGGAAAACCATTGTACATCATCCCATATATATTATTAATGATTCTAACCATCTTTAGGCAAATCATTTTGCTATCACCAATTCGAGGGTTAATGATTATAAACAACTTTGGGAAAATCATTCACTTTATTATGCCCAATTGGGGCCATGTTTTTATCTTATTTATCTTCCCTAAATAGGGTAGCTTCATATTCTCAATGATTATAATTTACTTTTGTAAAATTATTTTGTTATCATACCATGTTTTCCACTATCAGGATATAATTATTATAACTACCTTTCAACAAACCATTGTACACCATCCCACTTGAATTCTTAATGGTTTTGACCAATTTTGGCCATATAATTGTGTTATCACCACATCATTTTTCATCAGTTTGGTCCCATTAATTCCTTTTGAGGGATCATTTGCCAACCCCTTTTACCAACTAATCCCTCGAGGGGGATCCCTATAGTTCATCCATTGCCATTGAAATTGTAAGCATAAAGAACATTTTTATTCTTTGAGAATACATTAATGTGCTTACAACTTGAAATGCCTTCCCAAACATGGGAAAACTATAGACACCTAAAATTGGCCACTAATGGTTTCATACCCAATTTTAGATCAATTCTTACCAACTATTGAACATCTAACCTAAGAATTTCTAAAAGTCTCAATTTTGGATCCATAACATGCAATTACAATCAATTTGGCCCAAAAATCAATTAAATAGAGCAAATGCCCAAATCAATTAAATCAAAACTTGGAAAATATTTAAAATCCATAAAAGGAATTAATTAACATGCAAATTCTAATAAAATCCTAATTGAATTCATACTTGAGAAATTAAATGAATTATCAAATAGGAAAATTTAAAATCAAAGAATATCCTAGGTTTTCATCATTAGATTTTGTGAGTTGTCCAAAATCTAAAATATCTTAAAGCACACCTATTACATGCTAATCATGAGGTTTGGACACATTTTAACTCTACTATGGTTAATTAAGCAAACCTAGGTTAGGATTTTAGACCTTATTTAAATCAACTTGGAATGATTCTAATTAATCAAGCTCTTAGCCAAGGCACCCCATCAATAAACCCCATCCTGAAATCCTTGTAAAGAAGTATGAATCTAATGTATAATATAACACCAGTGAACCACATACCTAGTGATTATCCCTAAGTTCCTCCAAATCATGGTTTCCCATAGTTATCCAACAATCAACTTATCCCAGTTACTTATAATAACATAACCACTATGCCAAGTACCAAAAACTATGTTCTATCTAGTAACGACCCATTAACAGTACCTTCATTCTTGAATGATCAAGATGCTATGAATAAAAATCTTAATATAGCAAAACCTTCTACCCTAGCATTTATAAATCCTAATTCACATGTGGTAAACCCAAAACAATAAACTATAAATCAACCAAATGGTGGCATAGACCCTAATATAGTAAATTTGAGGCAAAAAGTCCAACACTTATCCAATACCTCAGAATTCAAATCAAAATGAAAACAATACACCCCAAGTAGGAATTTCAAATTTTAGAGGCTTAATACATAATGGAACATCTAACCTAATTATGAGAATGTACCTAATCTTATATACAAAAATAATTAGAATGGAAATAATGCTTCCCATTCAGTGACTTTCATAGACTTGGCTTTAGACACTTGGTGTAGAGTGCATAACACAACCAACCATGCATAAACCAATTATTATGATTTCTTATTTTCCTATAACATCTTCTAAAAAGAGGTAGATAGCAAGGAAATAATGCTTACTTTGGGTGATAATCCAAATGAAGATAAAGGATACTCAAGCATAACCTTAGCTTTGGATACCTATGGATGTCCATTTGAGGTTGAAAATGATCTCAAAGATAATTTAGATGTTATCCATGCTTTTAAATATTTATAAAGGGGGAAAATCATCAACCTAGGAGTAAATCATCTAATCCTTTGACCACATCTACTCTTCTAAGATGTTCAGGTCCCAACTGATGTAAACTCAAGAAATAATCCTCCCCCACCTAAAGAACCTACCATATCTCATCATCAAAAGAATGATGTGGCACATACACCACCTAGAAATTAGTAATAACATGTCAATATTGGCTATGAAATTATGGAAGATTTAAAGAAAACCAAAGCTAAAATTACTATGTTTGAATTATTTGAAATGCCTAATCATAAGGAGCTATTTTTTAAAGAATTATCTAATGATAAGGGAAAATAATATATAAGAACATCTAATGCATATGTTACTTTATATAAGGAAAAAATTAAGATGCCACCCTTTCTCCTAATAGTTATAATATTTGTCAAAAACTTAAACAATTACTTGGTTGATTTAGGTGCCTCTGAGAAGTCATGCCATATGCTATCTGCCGACAATATGGTCTTACAATTACCAAATCCAATTATAAGGTAGTCAAATTAGATAGAATCAAGGTGAATATAGTAGGATAACTAAATCATATACACATGCAATTGGCCTTGGCTCCTAGGATTCAATAATTCAGTGATATCCTAGTGGTGGATATCCCTAATGCTTGTGGTATGTTATTGAGTAGAGACTGGTCGAGGACACTCAATGGTTATATGGCAACCAATTTTTATCATATGTGGATACCATGGCATGACATACATAACTAGATTAGTATTGAGTGAGAACCAAAGATGACACATATGATTACTAACTATAATTGAATAAATAATATCTTCTTTGAACAATTAAAAAAAAACATTTAAGGATATAATTGTAGGTGCTCAAAAAAATGTCAAAATTATAGGATTTGATATAATTAATAGACCAAGGGTTTTTTAAGTGTATTTTGGACAAGATTAATATGAATACCATGGCATAAATTAGTAAAAAACACATAAACATTTTAGATTAATTAGTAGCTAATGTGAATTTTATGAAAGAATTAATAAAGTATGGTTCTCAAAAATGTAGTACCCCTAATCTTATTTGTACAAGAAATATTGGAAATAAAAAGTAAAAAAATGTAAGATAACATATTAAAAACACCATGGGCGAAATGAAATAATATTAATTAATATCTTAATAATCATAGAAAATAAAGTACACATAGATGGAATGGTATAATAGGATGTGTTCATTAATTTGGAACTAGATAAAATTACATATTTTAGTTATTTTAACTACCATACTTTGGAAAATTAAAAATACTAGTCAAGATTTTAATCTTGTGCATTGATGAGGATAGATTTTACTTTCTTTGGAATTGTATGAAGTTATCTCTAATGTATATAAATAGATCCACTATCCTACCATAATCAAGGGATTACATTAAGGTAGCTCTAGCTAATGAATAGGTAGTGGAGAGGGTGGATAATTTACTCAAGTTTAATAATGGGAAGTACATGTTCTTGATTTAGAACATTGAAAATTAGGATATAAGTATGGATGTGCACCTTATTAGCTTGAATTCATGTGGGAGTGACAAGTGGGACAACATACATGTTTAACCTTACATTGGATGTGGATCTTTATATGGGTAGATAAGGTTAGTAATATAGAAATGAATAATCACAAGGGTGATAAATAGATCTATATCAATCTAATTAATTCTAGAACTTAGATATAATGTATATTGAAGTTATTATGCTGAGATATGCTAAAATTTAAAGTAAAACTATGCTAGATATTGCAATGAT
Organism: Torreya grandis; assembly: GCA_037957365.1. Lineage (NCBI taxonomy): Eukaryota > Viridiplantae > Streptophyta > Pinopsida > Cupressales > Taxaceae > Torreya > Torreya grandis. The sequence goes on along the minus strand of JARHVA010004556.1, from coordinate 743,740 downwards.
AATTAAAATAAGATATTTAGTTGGTTTGATGTTAATAAAGATATAGATCTAGAACATTTAAGAAACAAACTAGAAGAATGTTATAGAATAATCACCAAATTCTAGATTAAATGACTTTGTATCCATAGTCACTTGTGTTATCCTTGGATAGTTATGTTGATGACAATGTCTAGATTAGATGTAGATGTACATTTTGGAATAACTATTAAAATAAGATATGACCACCTAGATACTTATAGGTTTATCATCACCTTCACTTTGTGCATTCAGATCTAGGTCATGGACTATCACTCCTCATCAAATGATCAAAAGCCTAGTTATTCATTTTCATAGTGCTTGTGTGAAAAATGGGTTAGTGGTCACACAATGTCAAGATGTTCTAAAGACTCCAATATAAATAAGGATTTTTTACATATAAAATACTTGAAGAGGGCCTTAGAATTATGTAGTTCTCCCATACATGTTGGTTTGTGTGTGAATCATTTAATATGTGATAAGTACAATAGTGAACTAGCATATAACTTAGAAAATATAACTCTTGGTCTCCTCCTTTAATAATTTAGACCTATATATGTGTTATCCCTATGGATAATATGGAAATAGGAGAAAATAGGGAAGCATTTCTCACTTGAGTGCTCGATATAATACTTTGGTAAGTTGCCTTGGGTTGTGATAGGTGAGGAATGAAAGAGGGTTAATCTTATATTTATACTAATCCTCTTTGGAGAATATATTACATAATAAACAATGGGTTAACCATTATGATATAATTCATTTTAAAATAAGATGAGTTTAGGGCACTTTATACTTGAATTGGAATAAGACATTTGCATCTACATTGGTATCTACATGAAATGCAAGTGTTCAGGGAGCAAAAAAATAAGTATAAGCTCAAAAATTGTAGAGACAAAATAATCATGTTTAAACATTCTGGGAAAGATAGAAGGTTTGGGTCATCAATATAAGACTAAAAAGACTACGAGATAGACCAAGGGGCATAAGAGAGAGAAAATGAGAGACTTGTAAAATTGAGAAAGGTCTAAAAATGATTGAAATGACCAAGGTCTAAGTTTTCTAAGCATACAAGACTAAGGTCATATATAGTTCATAAATATCATCTACATTTCCCCCTTTTTAAATCGTAATAAAATTTCTAGTTTAAAGGAAAGGAATGTGTACATGGGTGTGTATGACACACCTTACCATTTTTTGAGTCAAAATTGAGTGATTTTATAGCGATTGACCTACAACCAAGATAATGTTATAATATATAATCAATGCATATAATTTAAAATTAAAATTGAAAGAGATCAAGGTTAAGGAGTACACATGAATTGATGTAACCATCTTACCTTCTATAAATTTAATTTGAGAGATATATCATTATGGATCATTTAAATTGATATTAGGATAAATATAAATATGGAAAGTTCAAATATATGGAGATAGAGAGAGAAATATAGGAGGGGCCATTCCCCCAAACATGGAGAAAATGTGGATTGCCACATGGAAGTTGAGATTAGCTCAACTGTGAAGCCCAATTATACTTATAACCTAGTGAGTATGAGTGAACCAAGTCAACTCACACTATCAAACTAATGAAATTAGATGATACTATCAAGGCCAACCTAAAACATTTTCAAGTTTAAGTGATTTAATCACCTCCATCAAACCAAAAATTGAACCAACTACTACAATAGGTTGGCTAATATAATCCATAAATGTCCAACCTGGTGGGTGGTGATAGTCCCTGAAAGTGTTATGAATCTAAAATTGATCTGATTTTGAAATATTATGCACACATTACATAACATATGCAAATTGGATATGTATTATGATGAAATTATGTATAAGGTCATACCAATGTATAGAATTTTTCCACAAATGTGTATCTAAATCATATAACTATGCAATTTAGCCAATTTGAAACTATGTAAGGGTAGAGAGCATGTTTATAAAACATGCCCCTACTATATATATGAAACAAAAAACTAATACAAGTGCCAATATGGATGACATATTTCTAAAACATGCCCCCAATATAGTATGTAGATATTGAATATTGATTAACTGTGAAGAACATGTTTCCAAAACATTCCCCCACTGAATTTTTGATTGTGAACATGTGGAAGCCATGCCTATATGACATGCCTCCATTGAATATAAAATTATAAATGTGTGGAATCCATACCTATATTAAAATTACCATTGGTATTATCCATATTTGAGGTGAGGGATTAATAAAAATTGGTAGTTACCTCACCTCAAAGGAATAAGATAACCATATAACTATGAGTGAACCATGTAGCATATAAGAGAACACGTCTAGGTAGATGTATACTTTAAGCACATATAATGCAATCACATTAAGGCCTAAGATGCCTAATAAATATCATGTCAATATATATATATATATATATATATATATATATATATATATATATATATATATATATATAGTACAAGCTCAAAAATAAACCAAACACACACACAAGGGCACTCAAAATAAAATTAAAAGACAATGGTCCAAGGAGACTGTAAACAAGGGGCATGTTCAAATGACACATAATCAAATGGAGAGGACTTAGTCAAATGTATAAAAAATTAAAAATTATGTATTCAAATTTCCATATAATAAGTAATGACATATTAAAATGTAAAATAGGCAAACAAAGGAACATATTAAAATGATCAACAAAAAAAGATAATATCAAGGCAAGACACTAAAGTAAGTGGATAACTAAAAACATAAAAAACCAACATAAAAATATTGCAGTAGCCATGGATCAAATGTGCTAAAAAAAAATGTCAATTAAATATCATAGCAAGTACATAGTGAAAGGTATAATCATGAATAAAGGCATGTGTAATTAGATATTATCTAAAAAGTGATAATGTAAAGTGACACTAGAATGATGTAACATGGATGTATCTTGATCATAGATGTGGATGCCACCAACATCTTAGTGATGTAAGTATAGAGAAATCCCAACATCCAAAAGTGAATAAATCATGTATATGTGTATGCACGTATCACACTAAAATAGAAGCATGACACACATGTATGTAGAAGTAACTGATATGATATCCATCAACGTGGAACTAACATAAATTCTTAGGAGATAATAGAATATGTAGATGCTAAAAATATTTTTATATTTTTTATTTTTATTTTATTTTTTGGTATTTTTGGAATATATGAAGAGATTACCCTATGATCATATCTAAATTATGCTCATATAAATTTACCCATTGTGAACTTGGTGTAATAAACTAGTGATGCTACCAAGGAACATGTATAGGTGCAATATCTATCACTATAGTATCTATGAAGCTCTAAGTATAAATAATAACACTTTGTGGTCATGAAGAAATAATAGAATTAATTGGAGTATGGGTTAATGGATCCCATTGTTGAGTGTTATTTGGTTTATTTGGAATAATGGTAATAGGAACATGTGTTGGTACTCTATATATCTGAATATGATGTGTAGTAAATGAGGATTCCATAGAACCCACTATAGATCTTTGATGTAATGATCTCTCAAGTAATAGTCACATAATAAAGTGGATTGCCTATTTCTTACCCTTTTATGGTAGATTATCCTTTTAGGCTTGATAACCTAGGTGTAAATTTATCTTGTTTAAGAGGATGCTCATATGGAACTCTAGATTCTATAATTACTTGATTAATATGAACCTATTTAATATACCCATGCACTATAAAAGGTATTACTCTAAGAGTATGAATCAAATGGTGTCACAATAACATATTAAATAGACCCCTGTAAGGTATAACTTCAAAGGTATTAACCACATGTGTGGGACCCACATATAACAATATGTCAACATCATAACGAATATGCTGTGAGGTCCCATCAAGTACTCTAACTAGTCTATTATAAGGGTGTAAATCATGATGATTATAACGTAAGTGCATAAATAATTTCACAGTGTAGACATTTTAAATATAACCATTATCAATCATAACATTGCATAGAGGTTGGTGATCAAGGTATGATCGAATGAATAAATAAAGAAGATAAGAGTCATCATCCTGAATCTCACTATCATCAAAAGTAATATAAGGCCTCTAAACTATAGGAGGTTTATGAAATATATAGGTACCAATAATTACATATAGTGGGTGATCATAGTGTGATGGAGGAGGATTTGAATTATATACCATTTTCACTTATGCATCCTTATTATAATTGTCTTGGAAAGTATTTTTAAATATCTTCTATTTTTGGTGATCACCAAGTTGTGAATCTGATTCTTTTAGAGGATCACCAAATGTAATATTTTGGTTATCTATGAGGTCTTGGATATTATTCTTCAAGGTTAAAATTTTATTCATATAATGCCTAGGGCCTTGGTGATAGTGAAAATAAGCATTCACATCATATCCTTTGGGTAGATGCCAACTCATATAAACCTATATAGAATAAGGGATATACATACATACATACATACATATATATGCATGCACGTATGTATGTGTGTGTGTTTGTGTGTGTGTGTGTGTGTGTGTGTGTGTGTGTGTGTGTGTGTGTGTGTGTGTGTGTGTGTGTGTGTGTGTGTGTGTTGTGTGTGTGTGTGTGTGTGTGTGTGTGTGTGTGTGTGTGTGTGTGTGTGTGTGTGTGTGTGTGTGTGTGTGTGTGTGTGTGTGTGTGTGTGTGTGTGTGTGTGTGTGTGTGTGTGTGTGTGTGTGTGTGTGTGTGTGTGTGTGTGTGTGTGTGTGTGTAAGATGGCACTCTACTAGCTAAGGCAATAATGAAGCATGAGACTCAGGTAAGCATGTAAATTATGTCATAGATGTTTTAGATTAAAAAAACTAATTAAGATACTATGAAACTACATTAATTATGGTAGTTTTTTCCTTCTTAGGATTAGGAGGCTTTACCTTATAACTTGGTTTCATTTTAAACTTGGTATTGGATGTAGATGTAGTCAGTGTGTTTGATAGATACTTAAGTTTCTTCAATGAGATAAGTTTGATTTCATAGTCTTGAACAACATGACACAAGTCATCAAATGATTATTTTTTTTGAAAATGCTGGAGTCATGTAATGGATCAAGGAAAATTTGTTTAAAGATGTCTTGAAGTTCTTTATCTTACATAGGATTGGTCATTTTATTCAACATTGTCTTGTACCTCAACACATATTCATTAATAGGTTCATTGGTTCCTTATTTTAATTTTGTAATTTGGGTATAGAAACCTTTTTGGTAATGGTAATAGAGAAGTGTTTCAAAAAATGATATGTAAGTGGTTTGAATTCTTTTACAAATTAGAGAGTTAAATCATAGAACCACCTCAAATCATATTCCTTAAGGCTCCTTGGATATAATTTGGTCAAAATATCATCATTAGAGGAATAATCAAGTTATGTTGCATACAATGATCAAATATGCTACTCAATATCACCCTTGTCATCATAAAATAGGAACTTATGAGCAATAAAACTAGTTGGAAAAGGGTGCAAATATATCTCAAGTTCAAGAGGATTATGCAACACATCTTGGGTCAATAGCATGAGGAGACTTTAAAGCCTTTTATTAAATGTTTGTAACCTTATCTTTCAAGATATTTGTAACTTGAAGGAGAGTTTGAGTTGTAGACCCATTAAAGTTTAGATTAGCAAGATAAGTAGTCATTATTGACCAAATTTGGTCTACATACCAAAAATGTGCATAGTATAAGATTTTAGTGGAAGGTGCAAGATCCTAAGGTTAGAGTGGTCTGATGATTCAATGTGAGTAGATTTTTGGATATAATAAGTGGGCCCAATGAGATAATGTAGATTCAAAATATTTTGAAACACTTTGAGTTCACTTAAAGTATAAGTTGTCAATTTCTAAAGGGACAAGTCTAAAGTGTTGCAAGGACTCTATGCGATGATAAGAGTGCTTGTAATGAGTATGGAAGTACATAGTATTCATCTAGTTCTTTGTTGTGTTCATCTTGACATTTTGGGTCAAGTAACAAAAATTTTGAGTAGGCACTTTGTTGATGTCATGATTGACATGCATGGATGCATTAGGGAGAAGTGATCATATGGGTTTGTTCACTTTAGTCTAAATAACATACATTCCAAGTTTTAGGTCATCCACCAGATTGCATCAAAAGATATGAAGACCCAAAGTTGGCCTCTTAGGAAAAATCTGCTAGGTTTTCATACGTAGCCATTTTTGCAAGAAGCTCAAATAGAGCTAAGTGATCATATTGATGAGGCCATATCTTGTATGTGTGGTAGTCTTAAGAAAAATTGATCACATAGTTTTTTTTATCTTGGTCCTTAATTTCTATGTTTTAAGTTTCATATGATTTGCTAAAACATAGTAGAAGTTGTGCATGTTCAAAGTTAGCTCCTTAGTCATATTTCACTAAGTCTCTCATACTTAGCCAAATGAACTAGACCATCATTAGAATGTCACATAGGATCAATTGGACCAATCAAATTTATAATTTTATATCTTTACTTAGAAGGCTCTTGGGATTAGTGGATAAAATGGGTTCATCATTTTTAATCTCAAGAACATCCCCTAAAACTTTGGTGCCTCCATGACATTCATACTTCAAGATCCAAACCTTCAAAGTTGGTCAAAAAGCATGAGATGTTCACGTATAAGTCAAGTTTTAAATAGATCAAATGAAATCCATTTGGTCTTAAATTTGATAGTCATGTAAACGTTAATGATGGTCATGTGAACATAAATGATGGTCACATGAATGTCATTTGATGATAGTGAGGATATAAATTTTAAGATCATGAAGTAGATGTTGGCTTTCAAATAATAGGTCCCAATAGATCATTGGTTGGAATTTGATTGAGCATTCATAACTAATGGTAAGTGAAGGACAAAGAGGTTAGAGGATCCAAGGATTAAATACATGCATAAAAAGTGGCACAAGCACATTCAGTTGGTAGAAGATCAATAGCTCATAGGCATCCATACATAGGCAGATCAATAGAATGAGTCAAATTTAATAAGTTAGTGTATTTGTATAACCATTAAACATAAGGATAGTTTGGAACAATGTAAACAGTTCAAGTTGGCAATCAATAATAAACAAATAAAAGTGAGCTTGGGACATTTTTGACTAAAGTCGAAGATGTTATTTAGAGCTAGGCAATGCAAATGATAAAGAGCTAAGCTTAAAGGTAAACTAGGGTAACCAGGGTCACATTTCAGAGACCAAACATTACCAACAAATCTCCATATAGGTAAAATAGATATTTTGGGTGTAATATAGAGGTTGAAGATAGATAAGTGATTATGAAACAAAGTTGAGTAGTTTGCATATTCTCATAGATATTGTGACTAGAAAATCAATGGTCTAAGATTGGTTTTAACCTATAATGGATCAATGTCTTACCTATCATTATGGTCACATTTTTGATAAGTAGGTTAAGATGACTACCTAATGTATATATGGCATAATTCTCCTAATTCTAAGACATGATCCTTATCAACAGATCATTAGATGATGTCATTAAGTTCCAAGAAGACACTAGGTGGATGGATAAGATAATGGACATTTAATTATTTTACATAATTTTTTCCTTGTTGATAAGGTCATGAGTTAGCATCCTTAAGAGTGATAATCCATTGAAAGTGGTTGGGCCTTTTACAATGCACAACTCTTTCTCTTTTCTATAAGTATAGGCTTCTAAGCCTTAAAATTAATTCCTCTATCCCTCTTTTTGGTATGACCAGACACTACCAAAATTTGTACGGTGACACCTTTTTGATGTTATAAATATTGAATTCCATCTTTTTTTAAGCTAGATTGAAGTGTGTTCATGAATTCATGTACTGTGGTTAAGTGAATGTATGTTCCTTACTTATGTCTAAGTTTTTCTCACCTTCAAAAAGTGCTTAGTAGTTCTTATACATCATTATACGTGTAATTTACAATAATTGTCTAGCTTAAAAGTGGATATTTACCCTCTCTTGCTAATTTGGTAACCGATCAATGCCTTATTCTAAAATATTTATTTGAGATTGATTATTTTTTGGTCTTGAAAGTGTCTCATATTGTGTATTTTGTGAGTTTGAGTGATCAAATCATTGATGCATCACCCTTTTTTACATGATTTTATAAGGTTTTTCAAATCTCTCTCCCTTTTCCAAGAAAGTTCTATTTTATGTTTAGTGTAGGTGATAGATCCATAAGGAAGCTACCTATTTTTGGAGGTTTGATCCAATATTAAGATACCCACAACCTAGGATCAATCTCAAATTGGATTATATTTTATTAGAAAGATATGAACAATCCCATTACTCAACTAGGGTGAAAATATAGAACACCAATAGTCACTAATGGATATGTACACATGGTTTGAGTAGTATCAAGCATTGAAATCAATATTTGAGTTTAAATAATTAGTAATTCCATGGTAGATGTCATAATATAATTTTCAAGCAATAAAGGATGAAACACACATCTCATGCCTCAATTAGAAGTATGAATTGGTATTTTACTCAAGGGGATGGTTTTTGGTATATGGGGATGACCCATAGCTTGAATATCATTATTAATAAATGAACTTACTTCATCATCTATGCTTTTATTGATTTTTTTTGTTTTTTATATGGTTTATAGGATTTCATCAAGATCTTGAGGATTTTGATGAATACACTCATAAAATAATGCAATGGTTTACACTTTCACATGGTCTATTTTATCATGTTCATGGGTTTCATTGAATCCATGGTTTTCATTTTTATAATCTTCCTCTATGGTAATTTCATCAGCATGTTGCTCATTCTCAGCATGGTTATCATCATAAACCTTGGGATTAGGTTCCTCATTTATTTGATACATCATAGGTGGTAGGAGGGGAAGCTCAATGTGTTCAATAGGCACACCTCCCAATATGTAGATACACCTAAGTTTCATGCAAAATAATATAAAAAATTGAAATATTATAGAAATGTGAAACCCTAGCTAACTGAAAACCCTAAGAATAAAAAAAATTACATTCATATGAATTAGTTTCACTAAATGTTTAACCCTAAATTAGATGTGGATAATTATATGGGTAGATAGGGTTAAGAATATATAAATTAATAAGCATAAGGGTGATAAATAGATCTATAACAAGATAATTAATTATAAAACTTAGATAAAACATATACTAAATTTATTATGTTGAGATATGCTAAAATAGAAAGAATAATTATGCTACATATTTCAATGATAATGAAAACAAGGTACTTAGCTATTTATTATGATAATATAGATCTAGATCTAGAATAGGAAGAAGTAGATTGAAATAATGTTCTAAAATAGTCACCAATTTTTTGGATTGACTTTTTATCTGTAGACACTTTTGTTAGCTTTAGATAGTTACGTCAATGACAGTTTATGGTTTAGACATAGGTGTATAGTATGGAATAAATAATAAAATAAGATGAAACCACTTGGATTATTTTGGGTTCATCTTTTCCATTGCTCTAATGCATTCAGATCTGGGTCATAGACTATCACTACATGTCAAATGATCAAAACCCTAGTTCTTCATCTTTATAGTGGATGTGAGGAAAATTGGTTAGTGAGAACACAATGTTGATCTAACCCAAATACCCCACTATAAATGAACATTACCTACATAGCCAATACTATGAATAGTTCCTTAGAATAATGTATTTCTCCCCTATTTGTTTGATTATGTGTGATTCATGTAGTATGTGATAATCCAGTACAATAGTGACCTATCTTTTAACTTAGAAAATATATCTCTTGGGATACTCATTCATTACTTAAAACTTGTATATGTGTTTTCACTATGAAAGATATGGAAATATGAGAAAATAAGGAATATTTTCTCACTTGAGTGATTGACATAATGCTTTTGGTATGTTACTTTGGTATGTGATAGGTTAGGAATGAATTAGGGTTGATCTTATATTTATACCAATCCTATTTGGATGATATATCACATAATAAAATTTAGGATGACCATTAAGATTGGTTTCATTTACAAATCATATGAATTTATGGCACTGGATACTTATGTCAAAACATGACACCTATATCAACATAGGTGTCTGCCCATGACACAAGTGTCCAAGGATTAAGAAACTAGGTACATGCTTAAAAATTATAGAGGCATTAGATAATTAGTTTTAAATATAATGGGAAAGATAGAAGGCCTGGGTCATCAATATAAGATTGGTTAGACTTAGAGATAGGCCAAGGGGCATAAAAGAGAGTAGATATTAGAATTGTGGAAGTGGGAAAGGTTTAGAACTGATAACAAAAACCAAGGTATGAGTTTTTCATGTGTATAAGACTAAGGTGCTATATAGTTTAGAAATATCATCTACAATAAATAAATAGTACCTATACACCATGTATAAATATTTGTGATATCACTGGTGAGATGTTTTGGTGGGGTGAAATTTTGATTACTTTGGTGAATGATTAAATTGGAATTATGGATGGCTATGATGAGCATATTTTTCCATACCCATTATAACATAAGTCTCAAACCAAGAGGTACCAAAAACATACATGCATCGAGACATGAAACAATAAATACAAAATAAAGATGGGTAGGTGGGCTGATAACCTAATCCTAGACTTTAGTGATGAATGGTGTATCATTGCTTGAATTATATTGTTATGCTCTTAACCTATAGTGAATTTAGGGATATGCGTGGTCAAATTTTATCTTACATACCTTTTATATTATCTTATTACATTTCTCTATGTTATTAGTATGGTAATCCTATGGAATAACCATGGATAAATAGAGTATATATAAGAGGTAGTGGTTAGTATTTTATCATCATATTGGTAATTCTACTCTTATTTCATTATTTTGGATTTTTAACCTTGGAGTGTATAAATCATAATTATAAATTATTATAGTATTTTTTAAATTATTGTTGTGGATTTAATTATTTTTTGCTTAATTATTTGATAAATTATCCAACTATTGTGAAAGATCCAAGTAATTTCATTACAAGTGGTATCAAAAAATTGATTTGAATAAAAAAAATTATGACATTATTTTTTAGATCTAGTGTTGTGGTGATAAGGAGAATTGAATTATAAAAAAACATAACTTGAAATCTAAGAATTTCCTTTTCACACCCCTATGAAACTTAGTAGTCATTGGATTCATCTCTACGAGATAATTATAATGGTATAATCTATCAGCACACTTTTTATGGTCCTTTGACCCTTCATCCTATTGTGACCAACATGTCCCTTTTCATAATAATAAAATGGAACCCATACAAGGAAAATTTTGAATTTTTATTCATTCATTAGGTATAATTTAAACCCCATCCAATTTTTGAATCTCTAGTGCCTGGTGTATGCTAATATTTGTGATTTTTGTTGAAAATTTAGTGGATCCCCATTTGATTTTATTTGATTATTTCTAGTAGGATTTTATTATGGAATATTTTGGCCCAAATATGTTTTAAATGTCCTTTTATACTTATTTTATTTTTAGGTACTAACTACTTTTTTCTCAAAATATATTTTAAAAATGTAGATCCTAAACTCTCGATATTAGAATCTAGATAACACTCTCCTATAGGTTCTCTTTTGACATGATCCAAAGTTTTTAGAGATATAAAATTCCAAGGAGGCCCAATAAAATCATAGATCACCATGTGTACTCATACACCTAGAGTTTTTAGAGCTATTAGAACCCTAGATAAATTGATCTAATCAGATAGAGCCACATGTACTTGTAATAGTTGTTAGAGCCTTGTAAAGCCTAACATAATAAAAGATCACCATGTTTATCCATAAACCTATTTTTTAGATATTTTAGAGCCTCAAGAGTCTTGATATAATTAAATATCACCAAGTGTACATGTATACCTATATTTATTAGATATGTTAGAACCTTAGGAGTCTCAATTTAATCAAAGATCAACACGTGTACGTTAGTACACCCAAAGGAACATACACCTAAAAATTCCCACTTTTTTATCCCATTTGGGTGGTTCATCATTAAATATATATAAATTCTCCATCACTATTAGTCAATATAATTAAGTTTGATTTAATGTAAAATCAAATCTAAAAAAATATAGAAAATAACTACTCCAAAACTAGGTCATCAAATCATAGATTAATTTACATAACATGAGAAATTGGTGCCATTACTACAAAAATATCATAGAGTGTTATAATATCCAAAATAGATTTATCTCATAATTATATTTTTTGCATGATTTAAATTATTCAAAGCTCTCTATTGATATTTTCCATAATCCTAAAGAGTTTCTCTATAAGAGTCCTACAAAAAAATCTAATAATAGCAACATATGCATTTTATCCCAAGTTAGAATAATAATTTAGGGATACCACTTTACTATATGGGGTCATGTTCTTTAAAAACTATAATCAAATATTCAATACAATTAAAAATATATAGAGACCTAGAAATCATAATGAGCTTAAGGAGGATGATATCGATTTCACAAGTAACTTGGTATCTCTTAGAGCCTCAAGCCTACACAAAGTAAATACCTATCTTAAAGCATTACCCTATAGTGATCACTTCACCAATATGCTATGGACATCCAAGTGCACCAATGAAACCATTCATTCACCAAATCAAGGGATCTAAATTGTATATATCTTTGGGTCTACCTTTAAAATATAATATAACCTCCTCGATTATGAAGATTTATATGATAAGGAAGTCACCATTTCATGGATGAAGACTCAAAACCTCTATGAGACCATACATGATTTAGATAACCAATGTAATATTTGGGTTAACAAGGAAGACATTGACTTCTACACTATCAAAACCTTCAAAGAGGGAATGCAAATGAGCATGTTATTTATAAACCACCTAAATGAGAAGAGTGACATCATGCATATAATAAAATATTAGGTCCCCTTACTCAACATCATAATTGAAGGGAATTAGGTCCCATCTCTTATGGACATTATCACTTTCAATATATCATAATAGGTCCCTAGGGTTGGCATTAGAGGAAAATTTTACATGATGTATAATATGGTTGATACATCATGTGACACCCTCAAATTATAGAGCATTGTGTTCACCCATGGAGAAATATAGGTTCCCTAATCCCCTTGGCCTTCATAAAATTATAAATTCACCATTTTAGGAACCACATATGAGAATCCTATGCCAATGATATTAGATGAGATATGAGGATACATCCTATCCATCAGTGCACACCGGTATTACTAGGACCACATAGTCATCATATTAGAAGGTGTCTAGGGAAATCATCTCAATCTAACCTACATCAACCCTAACCAAAAATTAGAGTAAGGGATCACATATTAACTCATCAATACCATGGTTTATATCTCATCAAAAAACAAAAGTCCTACCTTTCACTCCCCATCATCATAAGGTTCCATGATTTAGAGGATTCCCTACCCTCTAGTTCATGGTCATGCATAAAAACTCATTTAATCTCCCCAAATATGAGGATAAGCATTATTATCCTTGGGGAAAGGTGAAGGTTCATGTGAAACTCTATCAAGTAAGGATAAAAATCAAATATCATCATGAGATTCACCATGATGATTCCATCTACCTCAACATCAGCATAGGGATCAATAAGCACAAATCAAGCCCATATTGGGGGAGAGGATTATTATCCTATAAAATAATTTGGAATTATTAACCATTAAAAGAAGGATTTATGAATTGGTCTTACAATGGATCCTAAAAATAAATCCAATGACTTCAGATTAAACTTTACCTATAAGTACTTCTAAGGTATGCCAGTTTAATCTTGCTTGTGCTCTTCATCTTTTTAGCAGCTTTGAACATTAAGGTAGCTCCCCTTGGGAAAAATATTTGGCATCCTTAGAGATAGATACTCTAATATTTGACATAAATGGGAATAAAATTACTACACCTCCTATTTTTCTAACCCAAACACAACTTTCCTTGTGGTGATTTACCCTATAGTTTCCATTACAAGTTATCCCCAATATTCCTTTGCTCCATTGATTCCTTCATCCCTAGGTGATCCAAGATTTTATGTCCCTCTAGGTTACACTAAAATAACTTGGCCCACTTATAAAATTTCCTTTGAGCTAGCCCAAGTGATTGGCATAATCCCTATTATTGATCCAAAGATTTTTCCTATAATCAAAGTGACTCCACCTATAGCCTTGGTCCCTCCCATTTCTCTAATTACCCCTATAATTCCTTTGATACCAAGTGTGTAATTTTACCCTAATATTATGGCTTAAATTTTTTAAAAAGTTAAAACATAGTGATCCTAGGAAACCTACTAACTTTGGGCATTAACAAAGTATATAACATACACCTCTCTACACCACAAGCTCCTTCTAGTTCTACTCCCCCAAGTGTATTAACATCATAGATGAGCACTAAATATAATCCTAATAAGAACCCAAATTTTATTACCCAAAATTCATCAATATAACCCCCTCTCAAACTTGTAACACCATATTTGACCTCCCTCTCTCTCACACCTAGTTCCCCAAGAACTGGCTTCAATCAACCTATCAACTCTTAGGATGAACACCTAGATCTTAGGCATAATTAGTCCCCAAATATATATGAATAATGATAAAAAAAGATAATTATTATTCCCAAATAAAAATTACATATCCATTCCTCCATTTTCACCAATAATTCCCCTTCCATATTTCATATCATTTCATATCCATCCTCCATTATTTCTACTTCCACCCTTGCCTCCACCATCTAATTTAGTTTTCACATCATCTTTAATATCCCTAGGAATTATGGGAGGATAAATATGGATAGGTCATATAGAATATTTAAAATCATAGATACTAGATATAGTCTACGATGGGGGCTTAGACATCTAACTATAGTTTGAAAATATTTATACAAGAATAAAGATGGCGATGACCTAGACATTCACCTAGGTTAGGGACCATGTTGTATGGAGAATAGAACAAGACCTCTTCTCCCTCATCAAGAATATGAAAAAATTAGGAGAATAAAATATCATAGAAGATATGATCTATACAATATGTGCTAAAAATGATATTTAAGAGAATCTCATTGAATATCTCAAGGAAAAGTCAAGGTCTTAAAGTCCCAAGTTAGAATCTCATTCCTAGTTGGTCTCATTAGCAAGGTAGAAATAATACTTGTGGATTTTTTCATATTCCTAGGAGAGGTGACTAAATATCTTTAAAATATAACTATTCTCTTCCATAAGGTTAAATATTACCTAGATGGGATCATTAGAATTTAAAATAATTTCAAGAAGATGGTGGCAATCATCAATAATGGGATGTTACTTGAGCTCAAAATCACACCCATCATGGACCTTAATTTATACCAAGAATTCATAAGGAACATTAATATGACATTGTAATATTGGATTAGGGACATCCAAATTATCATTGGGCCCTTGGATAAAAGTAGGGATCAAATCCTTACTTACTTCAAGGAGGTTAAGAACATTGTGCTCTTCCACCTCGATGGCACACTCCACAGCACCAATAAATTTGGTGTCCACCTTGATCATTTCAAGTAAATAAAAAAGATGAAGGTGGATAAGTTGAAAAAATTTGGTGCCCAAGATATTTTCGATATTTCCATGTAATCCTCCATTAACATAATCAAGGTCAACATATTAAAGGTATCTCTTGAGGGCCCTCTAAAATCACATGCAAAATTGCATAATTAGGTTGAAGTTATATATAGGGATATTCCTGTGAACTTATCCAAGATAGATAGAGAGGCCAATCTAAAATCACATGCATTAGTAGCTCAATAGAACACCTATATGAAGTTGGGAAGTTCTCCCTTCTAGGGTTCCAACTAATGATAGTTTCATTCCTCTTGTGGTCTCAAAATAAAAGGTTATTGTCTTGAATTATATGTTTTTTATCTCTTTTGGGAAACATTATTTTATTGTTTAAATTACTATTTCATAATGGATCAGATTGGGATCTCATGTAAATTGATGGCGGATCCCATCTCTCTCTTATATATACTACCTTATAACACTTTTATGGTTGTAATTTTTTAATAGAAGGCACAAGAGAATTAATGTACACATGTTTTCTATATTATATTGTGTCTAATTTATAATTTTACTCTAATATTAAAATGAATATATATAATATTAGTATCAAATACTATGATGAGTATTTTATGAAATGCATGTGTCTAATTGAGAATGAGTTTCATGATATTGTAGTTGGTTCCTACACTTTCTCCCCTTTTATAAAGAAATAATAACTTTATGTGAATTAAATATAATCTTTTAGGTTTTTATATAAAGAGTGTAATTTTAATAATTATACACATGATATTCCCTTTGACTCCTTTCCCTGTGTAGCTAAATTTTGAGCTTACGTGAAACTAAACATATAATGGTAAAACTATAGTTGAGTTAATGTTCATTATTAAGAATTGATGTTTCTATATTCAACCATATATCCTTTTTTGCCTTACCATTTACATTGTTAAGATTTTTCTTTGATTGATACTTTGAATCAAGTTCCCCATGCCCAAATTGTAAATCCCTAGACTAGTAGACTAACAAATCCTCAAGAAGGATCAATAGGTGTAAACATTACTATGTGAGTAGACCATGTTGAAATCATAGATGTAGAATCATATCTCATAGAGACTCATTCCAAGAATTTTATTTAATTAATCCCAATACCTAAAACTCATGCCCTATACTTTTTTAGTATCATTCCCAAATGAAAGGATCAAAGTCCCTTTAATTCTCCCATGGTTATTTAGTGAACCTAATATATTAGGTACATTTTGGAGCACCAACAAAAGAATTGGTGTTATAAGGAGGGTAAATGATAGTTCAGTAACACTCATACCACCATTTGACCTAGGAAAAATTTGG
The DNA here is from genome assembly GCA_037957365.1 of Torreya grandis. NCBI lineage: Eukaryota > Viridiplantae > Streptophyta > Pinopsida > Cupressales > Taxaceae > Torreya > Torreya grandis. Next base: position 726,880 of record JARHVA010004556.1, on the reverse strand, counting down.
AGCCTCTTGGTAATACCACTAGATCTAGGTTTGGTCTTTGTTGGTTACTGATTTCACCCTTGTAGTTTCATAGAAGAAGTAGGTATATCATAATAAGAATAAGACCCCCTTTAAATCTATCTAGTTCATCCATCTAATCAATTCCAAATAAACATATACCCATGGACAACACTTTACCCACGACCTAGTTAGATAGATTTACCATTAATGTCTTTGAAGTTGTTCATGACCTACTTAGAAACCTAGATAGATATATTCCATGATTCACATCCAATAGGGGATGAATTGCTGAGGATCATGTGAATTAATATAAAATAACTATTAAAATCTTGAATTTGGAACATGGATATGTAACACGTATAATATTCCCATTCACTCTATTGGGCATTGATTATGACTAGTTTTTAAACCTACCCAATAACTCCATTTTAGAATGGGAATAATTTAAAAACACCTCCCTAACCCAATTCAAAAATTTATTGATCCTAACTTCTTGTCCCAATAGTTTTCAAGTATAAAAAGAGAATCAAATGAATCCATCATAATAATTAATGTTATATTTTAGAAAATATATAGTCCAGTCACTACACTATATAAACCAAGTGCCTAATTAGCCTTATAAATATATGAGAACACTTTGAACCTATGAAATGCCATACTATTATGTAGGGATCCAATTATAGTGGATTTATCACTTGATTGTGCTAATGCCATCAAGGTGGATATAAAACTAAACCCCCAAGGCTAAATGGTTGAAACAATCCAAATTTTTTTGTCAAACTTACCACCTTTAAACCTCATCATCAGTGCTAATCAAATTTCACCCATGCCACATCCAATACTAATCATTAAGAAAATCCCCATAAGGCATGTTACACCTAATCAAAACTTAGGCTTATTAAGCCTAGTAATGGTGAATTAGTCCCTCAAACTCATATCCAAATATTGGAATTTGTTGTAGATAACATCCAAAGTATATCCCAAAAGTTTAATAAGAAAAAATTGGATGTTATCCAATTAATGCTACATAATATTAGAAATGACTTATTATGTTTGTGTGGGAAAGTTTGAATCACTGGCAAGAAAATTTTCAATAATAATTTTATATACCAAAGATACAAATGTCCATTCATACACTCCACCAACCAACTAGAGCCTTCACCCAACATAATTCCTGAGCTCAATATCTATGAAATGTCCTTACCAAAATATTGTAAAGTGGATAACAATTATCAAAATAGAGAATTGTATTGCACTAAATTCTATAATACTTTTGTTATTATCCATAAAGAGATGGAGGGGTAAGAGATAGTTCCTAACCACCCAAAAATTTACAACTCATCTAACACCCCTAGTACATCGAGACCTCTAATCACTACCATGGTGTTGGGACCATTATTTTTTAGTTTAAGTGATAATGAATCCAAAGAGGCCACTAATGGGGTACATGATTTATAGCAGTACTAATGAAATAATTAAAATCTTAAGAGTTATAAATAATAACATCCCCTTACTAATTATACTCTAATGAATAATGGTGTTATAGACCCTAACCATACATATAGAATTGATACTCCATTTATAAAATCAAATGAACCCAAACCTCTTATAGAAGTGAAACATGTTCCTATTATGATGGGATATAATATAGTGGAGGATATGAAGAATATCAAATCAAACATCACACTACATGAGATGGATTGGATTAAAAAGTAATGAGATCTCATCCTAAAGTATTTAATAGATAAATAAAAACATCTAAATCCAAACACTATGTACACCAACATGATAATACATAAGAACAAAGTTGAGGTCCCTCCTTTCCTCCTCATGGTATGGTTATTTGATAAAAATTTACATAACCTCTTGGCCAATTCAAAATCCTCAAAAAATGTCATTCCTTATATAATTTTTAATAATTTAGGAATAACCTTTATCAAATCTAATCAAACATTAGTCCAAATAGATATGTCTTACTTCAAGGTGGTAGGCAAACTCTTGAACATACATATACAATTGGGGTCTAATGCTAAAATCTAGAAGTTCATTTTTTAAGTGATATATATCCTTAAAACATATGGGATGATAATAAATAGGAAATGATATAAAACCTTAAATGGTTATGTGTCCTTATAATTTTCACATATGTGGCTACCTTGGAAAGGCATCGTAAACTATATCTATATTGATAGATAACCTAGAATGAAAAAAATAATCACAAAGTATAATGAAATAAACATAGTATTTTTTGACATTGAATTTTATACTCTATCCATAGAAAAAGTGAAGAGAAATAATGATAAAGATTCACATTCATCATGTTTATGGTATATGTAATTTTATGAGACTCATTCCATGTAAGGTTCTGGAGTTGGAATTCTATTAATCAAACCACACTTGGTAGTCTATAGGCTATAATTACCTTGTATTAAAAACATTTTAGAATATTAATCCTTGATCCTATGAATGAATTTTTCCATAAATTTCAAGGTCAAATATCTAAGGGTGTATTAAGACTCTGAATTAGTAATCAACCAAGTAAAAATTGAGCTCCAATGCAAGTTGTATTACATAAACAAATATAAAATTGAGCATGGGATATAATATAAATGTTTAATGCCTTCAACATCATACTTATCCCTAGGGATGAAAACTATGTCATGGACTATTTATCAGCCTCTATTATAAATCTAGCTCCTATAGATGACTCAAGGTTGTAACACTTTTCTATAGAGCTCATACCATGACCCTTAGTCTCAAATAAGATTTTTTTTAAAAGGTTTTTGATGATGATCACCACATATTTGATTTAATAAATTTAGGAGTATTTAGTGCACAAGTTATATATGAATTGGATATAAAAAATCCCTATGATGAATATGGTGTCATGAACTTGAGGGAAAATTGTATCCCAAAGAGTATGATTTTGCTTGAAAGAGTGTTTGACCTAGACATGTCCATGAACATACTAGAGAGATAAAACTAAATCAACTAATGATTATACATAATCAAATTAGGATCCCTTGATCAACCTAAACATGTTAACAATTTTCATTATTATACTCTTCCTAAAGTGGAGAAACTCAATAAGTTTAACATAAAATATAGAGATGTCATTGCTTAGACATATAAATAACTCAAGGTATTTGACCCAAGTTTAATAACACACAACATATAACTTAAGTAAGGGCATAATACATTAAGGTAGATACAATGAACCGTAAACCCCATATTAAAACCCCTTTTTCACAAGGAAGTTCAAAAACTACTATCGACAAGAATTGTTAACCTAGTCTATCATTCTACTTGGGTCACCAACCTAGTTCCTATTCATAATAAATATGGAAATATTAGGTTTTGTCAATTTTAGGAATATAAATCAAGCCTCAAATAAATAAAATTATATATTTTCCCTTCTTAGATGAATTACTTTATATGGTAAGTGGCTCTAAGATGATGTCCTTTCTAGATGTTTTTTGAGGGTATAACCAATACTTAGTGAACTATAAATACAAAGTCAAGACTACCTTTATGAAAAAGTGAGGAAACTTCACATATAAGAGGATGGATTTCAACCTAATTAATGTACGATCCACTTTATAGAGGGACATGGTTTTTTCAATTTAAGTTATGATCAATAAATTAATAACAATATATGTGTATGATCTAACTATATTTTCAAAACATGGGTATGACCATATTCAACACTTTTAGAAAGTATTTGATAAATGTATAAGGTATTGGATGTTCATTAATCCACATAAAAGTGTCTTTGGTTTTATAGAAGGTAAGATCCTTGGTAACATTATCACTAAAGAAGGTATCTCCATTGAACTTGATTGGGCTAATGTAATTTATAAAATTACCTTTCCCTAATAGAAAGAAAGAACTAAAATTATTCTTTGGTAAGCTTATTTTTTTATGCAAGTTCATATTTGGTTTTGCTAAGATTGTTAAGCCTTTGAATGATATGTTAAAATTGGAAGATAAAGTGGAATGGAATACCATAGCCAAACAAGCCTTCCAAGACATAAAAAATGCCATCATAAAGGCACAAGCCTTGATCAACCTAGATTACACATAATATTTCCACCTCTACTTCTTTCCCTTTGATCATACCATTTCCATTGTGCTTACTCACAAAATGGGTGAAGAAGATCACCCTATAACCTTCATGAGTATGAATTTGAAGGATGTCAAATTAAAATAATCCACATTAGATAAACATTTTTAAAATTTAGTGATGGTCATGAATAAGTTACAACACTATATCCTTACAAAAAAAGTGCATTCTAATGGCCATGACCTGGCCATAATGTTTATGTTAGGATAAAATTAACTAGGGTAATATAGATGATAATGGATGGCCAAGATATAAGAATATGACCTATAAATTAGACTCACCAAAATGGTAAGAGGTCAAAGTATTACTCAACTAATTATAGAGGTCAACCCTAGGATCATTATGGTGAAAATGGACTAATTTGAGATGACTAGCTAAGACTAGTATGATCTGATCATCCACTATCTATTATATGCGATTAGACTGAAGGTAGACCACTATATGTTGAAAATAGGGGTGTTATACTAAAAAAATATGAAGGCATATACCTGTAATGTTTATCAAAATAATAATATAATCAATTTATTAATAACTTACATGAAACTTTGGACAATATCCACCCCTTAAGAATGAGAACTGTTGACCAAATTTGAGTTTAGGTAAAATTTGGACCCATATAGAAAAAAACTTGGTTTTATAAATGTTTAGGGGTATAAATATTTGTCATAGGCTATATTATAGTTCATTTAATGTTATCTAATGCATTTTTAGCCTTAGTCTTGGTATAATAGGTTTATTTGTCATTTTGAGTCTTTTAATGGACTTTTAAGGGTCATAAATGCAAGTGGCATAGTTCCCAAGGTGCCCATGTGTCATTTTTTCCTTGAAAATGCCAAAGAGGTTAGGTTACCTTTAAAGATGTTAGTTACATAAAAATATTATAGGTTGTCTAACTGAAATTTAAGAAGCCAACTAAAAAAGGAACATTTAGCACTTGTATGACCCATAGGGAAGTATGCCATGTCAAAGAAGATCATAAAATGCCTCTTTATCTTCCTCACACTCATATCAATGTTTGATTTGCTCTGGAAGTGCCATTTTTAAGCCAAAACAATTCTACTCCTTATTTTATTTCTTAAACATATAGAAGTGACCTTTAGGTTTGTACTTAGTATAGATAGCTCAAGAGGTTTTAAGACAAATTCAAGTGATAGTACACTTAGAGACCTTCATTTCCATAGCAAGAGTGAAAGGATTGATCAAATTTTCTTTATGAACCATCCTCATGAAGTTGACTATACTTTTTTGGTAGCTTTTTTATGTATCCTATAGGTTTCTCTCCATTTTGGTCAAATCCATATGAACTAGTTGGTGATGTTGACTCCAAATTATGTTGGATACCTTCTCAAATGTTCTCCATACTTATTTTCATGTTTCATGATGTTTTGATGAAAAATTTAGTCCATGTTTAAAGAAATGTGCCACCATGTTTAGTCTCAATCAAAGTTCATCTTGTTGCATAATGTGGGTTTCCTATAGAGATCTCATGTAGTTGAGAAATGATGATACATAGGTGTTAGGGTCATATGAATACCTCCTTCCATCTCTCATAGTCAACTCCATGCCTAACTTTAGTTGTAGTCACATGTTTAGAGATTTTTCAAATTGTTCATGGAATGGTAATCAAGGTGTATTAGTTGTCCAAGGCATCAGGAGTTTGAAAGAGTTCATTGAGATCTTTGGGAAAGTGCAAGTTTTATCACATACTCATTCACCATACCAAATAGTCATGAGATGTCTCGGCTTGCTCTATTCTATATATATGCAGCTGATTATCACATTGAATAAGAGGTTTTGGGACTTGTTTCAATATTTAATTGGTATAAATAATGCATTTAGAAGGTTAACAATAGGTTTGAGCTGATCATGAGGCCTTTTATCCACCTTGTTTCTCTATTCCACACTCACTATCTACACACAACCCAATACACACCTATAGGGCCTTTGCTAACATCATACTGAGGGGTGGAAAGGTTAATGTGTGTTCCAACCTATTAGAATTGTTAAAGGTGCATTGGGATGATTGATGAAGGCAATAAGTGTTACAAACCTTTCCATTCATACATGCTACCCATAACTCTACATTTGCTACCTGTGCATGCTCATGACCACCTATAGGTAGTACCTCAAAATTGTGGAAGCCTTGAAATGGGGAATTGAGAGCATGATAGGGTACATTTCAAATACTATCATGTGGAGGAGTCATGACACACTTTTAGGAGGTGTTAAAAGGACAAGAGAAGGAGTAAGACAGGTTGTTTGGAATAAAGATTGAATTCTAAGAAAGTTTACCCAAAAAGTCAAAATAGAGGTCTAAGGTGTTCTTATAGACCTCTTATAACATGCTTACAAGGTGTTCCAAAAAATACAGATTGGTAAACCTTATTGACTCTAGTATGTTCAATAGATATGCCAAATATGAGGGTCAAAAAATGAAGAGAGGATGGAAATGGAGGGCCTCAATTATGCCCTTCAAAACACTAAAATATTCCACTAACATCTACATGTTTATAGTTGTGAGTGGCCTTTTGGCACAAAAGAGCAACAATGAATAGTACCTTATGACTAGGATGGTTCAATTAGTTGAATAGAACACAAATGGAATGAAGGACATTAAGGGAAGTTCATACATGGCTTTTTCAAGCATTATGACCCCCTACAGGTGTCCACACATAGGGAAATAGGCACCTACTACAAGACAAACAAACTGTGACTTAGAATATGTGATTTGATGGTTTCTAGCCAATATAAGGTGAATCCAAGGTGAATATAGACACTTTGTGATCTAAGGTGATGCAAGGAAGGTCCTCATGTATCATAACCAAGTTCAAATGAATAAATGCACACCTATAGGGGTCAAATAGGTAGGGTATATAGATAGTGATGTAACATGAGTGTGGTGTTATTTTAAGACATTAAAACTAATTAAAAGAATATAATAATGTTGTGTGACCTTATGGGGGTTTAAGGAAAGTCTTTTCACAACATTACTGTTTCTAATGCAAAATTGCTTTCTATATTCAAAGAAGAAATAAGAAACTGAAAGATGGTTAAGGCTAGAAGTACCTGATATAGTCGTGCGCACCAAAATCAGACGTTGAAAGATTCTCCTCTTTTGCTGTGGAGGAATGACACCTGCGAAGAAAAGGCTAAAACACGGAAAACGTTAGTCAAAGATAGGGTGGGTTGTCAGGTGAACGCCCGATCTCGGAAGTACGAAGACTCCCTAGAAGGATATCAACCCACTGATAAAAAAGAGTAGAATATTGGACGAAAGTAGATGATAATGACAGAAATAAATGACAGAAAATAAAAGGTGTACCTGATATGCGGCACTATTCTGTACAGTCACCGACGTCAGTCTCTGTGATGCCGGAGTCGGTTAGGGAAGGTGCCGACGTCGGTTAAGGTGCCGTCGTCGGTCGGGGTAGTGACCGGCGTCGGTAGGGGTAGGTTCTGGGAAAAGGTTCGGGACAGGGTCTGAGAGAGTCTGGGGGGTGTCGAGACAGAGACGAGGTTTAGACAGAGTCGAGAGAGGGTTTGATAAGGACAGGGATGAGGTTTAGACAGAGTCGGGATAGGGTTTGGGCAAGGTCGGGACGAGGTCTGAACAGAGTCTGGGAGGTTTTGGACAGAGTCGAGATGATAGAAAATAAATAATAACTAAGAAAGAAAATGAAATAAACAGAATAAAGACTTACCTGGTAGAAGACGCGATGAAAGCCATGGTGTGCAGATTAGTTGATGTCGTAGTGTTGATGATTGCTCAGAGTTCACAGGTTGGTTGCTCAGCGTTTCGAATGGTTGGATAGCGTTCGGGGATCCGGTTCGAATGGCTGGCGGAGGTTGATGAAGGTGGGGGACGGGGACGGTTTCAGAAATGGTTCGTCAACCGTTTCGGGAAACTAAATGATAACTGATAACGGACAAGGGGAAGGTGACCGACGTCGACAGGATTGCCGACGTCGGCCGATAGGTGACTGACGTCGGTGACATCGGTCGGGTAAAGACCATCGTCGGCAGATGCATAATGGGGATAGAGTCTACCTTTCGCTCTGTGCTCCTCTTTACATGCTGCCAGGGTCAATGCTGGTGAAACAAGTGATCGGCAAGGGTTCAATAGGCGAAGAAGAATAAGACGGGGAATGACCAGGGGAGTCGACACGATTTCGGTGTCTACATTTGCCCCTTTTTGTCTTGTTGGTTGTTCTAGACGAACTGCAAGACAAAAATAGGAGTGAGTGCCCCAGGTGAGGGATAAGGTTGATTTCGTCTTGTTGGTTGTTCGAATGAACTGCAAGACAAAAATAGGAAGCGAAATGCCCCGAGTAAGGATGAGGTATTCCCCCTCAAAGCAGGAGTCGAGGGAAGGGAACCGGGAATCGGGTGCTGATTTGATAAAGAGTGGATAAAAAAAAGAGGTGAGGGTGAACGCTGCAAAGGTCGTGATTGCATGCATACCACTGCACGAGATGGTCAGGCCAAAGTGTCGCAGGTCAAGGGTCGAGGAGTGCCAAAATTGAAGTAACTGGGCCCCAGCATTTAGTCATCTGCTGATCGGGTCACTCAATCTAAGCTGAAGCTCCAAATGGGTCATCGTGTTCTAGGTATCCAGGGCTCAGGAAGTGCTCCTAGAAACGCGAAAAAGTCACAAGTAGTGTGGATCAACCGGTGTGCGATCCTATACTTGTGAGGGTCCAAAAAGGTCTGCACACAATTCTGCTAACCAGTCATGAGGTAGCATACATGCAAAAACAACCAAGGCAACAACGTCTTGGAAGTGGTCGAGGTCGGAGGAGATAGGCATGATCTCCAATGGTTGGTGGTCGAGGGATGGATGAATGGATGAAAGGATGAAAGGATGCAGCCGAGCTAACCCCAGAAGACCCCATGTCAACTGAGTGCTGCCTACATAGCCCTGGTGATAGGGCCTCAGGCCGATGTAGTTCTCCCTAAAAGGGAGGAAGAGGGTCAAAGGGATGGTGAGGAAAAAAAGATGTTGCAGCCTTTTCCAAATGGTGTATTCTGCAACATTGGTTGAGGGGTTTTTCATCCCTAGCAATATCCCATATGCGTGATGGATGTATGCTAAAAATGAATTGAGGTCTATTTATGCTTCAGCAAGTATTGGTTTATGCTGAACATAAATTGGGGCGAGTCGATAGTTTCCGTGTGGATTGGTGTCCATAGAAACTAGGGTGAATAGGCAAGGTCATGTTGATGGTCTGAAAAGAGAGTTGAGCTGAGTTGATCGACAAGTGATGAAGGTGGATGTGACCAAAGGGCAGAAGAAGATGAAAGGCAAATTGCTCTTTCATTGACAAGGACCCAAAAGATAGCATAGATAGGGGTTATGAGAACCAAGAGCCCCATTCATGCGTGACGTTGTTGACCATAGTTATGTTAGAGCGGTAATCGAATCACTTAGACATTAAAGTGAGCTCGAAGTCCCTTGAGTAGGTAATAGGAGGAGGAAAGAGGGTAACCCGTTTTAAGAGCAGAGATAACTTTGCCCCTTTTTATAGGAGACCCTGAGACAACTACAAGCCAAGTCCGTGACTCGTTTTTTTTTTTTTTTTTTTTTTTTTTTTTTAGAGGGGCAGACTGATCGATGCGGGAAGCCTGCATAGAGATGTCATTTGATGTATGGTCAGGTTGCGAAGCTGATCAATGCAGGAAGCTTCTAAAATAAGTTGCTGTTTATTGCCAGAGTAGTCATAGCCATCCTTCGAGGGAGTGGTCTAGATTTTTGTTTAATATAAAGGCTTTTGAATAGCTGTCCTTCGAGGGAGCAGTCTATTTATTACAGTAATGATAGTACAGCTATCCTTTGAGGGATCAGTCTGTCTTTTTGAATTTGACTTGATATTGATATAGTGACCATGGATATGTTTTGACATCTTGATTTGTTTTGATAGAAGTTGAGTCATGGACAAGACTGTAGAAGGTCAAGGGACTCCCTTTTAGTAGGACAAAGCATCCATACATCATAAAAGGGTTATAGGAGTTGTTAAAAGGAATAGGGTTGAAAGGAAGTAGGATAAAGAGGACGGGGATTGCTCAAGGGATGAGCTCAAGTTAAGTGTCAAGTGGACGAATACTCGACTAGCAGAAGAACGGTCGCAGATGCAACACAGAAAGTGGGGCTCAAGGTCTGACAAGTCCCCGGGCCATGCTTGTACGTGATAAGGTCCGAGTCAATTAGGAGCAAATTTTCCCCATTTGCCTCTTTCCGGATTGGTCAGGTGTTGATTGATGAGTGGATGTGAAGTTGGTTGATATGGTTGTTAATTGATTGAAAAAGGTTGAATGTTTTGATAAAAGGGTTGGGTCGAATGTTTGGTTGAGATTTGGTCATTTGATAATTGGTCAATGGTTGGTCGAGGGTTGATTGGTTGGTATTTGATCTTTGGTTGGGTCGAATGTTTGGTTGAGGTCAGGTTAAATGTTTGGTTGCTAGTCTGGTTGAGGTTAAGTTGAAAGAGTGATTGATATGTGGTCGAGACTGTGTTGAAAAATTGGTCGAAGTTTGGATGAAGGTTGAATTCCCCCAGCGGCTAGGGAGAATGTTTGACGGATTGGTTAAGGTCGATTGAGGTTTAGTGGTCAGATGGACTGTGTTGATGTCGAATAAGGGGGTTAAAGGCAGCGAAGGGACCCTAGTCTGGCGTGGAGATCCTGATTTAGGTGACGAGGTTGGAGAGGTAAGGGTCGGTGTTGATAATTTGTCAAAGGGGTGGTCAAGAGGATCCTTGATAAGAAGGGAATCCTTTTTCCGGTGGTGATGAATGACAGCTTTAAGAGCGCAACAACGCTCGGTGTCATGTCCTGGAGTGTGATGATAATCGCAGAATTTAGAGTTGTCGAACCAAGATGGCCTTGATCCGAGAGTTGATGAGTGGGGTGGTGTTGAAGGTTTGTTGATAACGTGGTTGAGAAGGGAGGTGTCATTCTCCAAACATTGGTGAATGACGACCTTGAGGGCATGACAATGCTCCGTGTCGTGCCCAGGCGTGCGATGATACGCACAAATATGAGTGTCATCGAACCATGGTGGTTTTGGTCCGAGAGAGTGATATGGTCTAAGAGGCGGGAGAGAGAGACGAGAGGACTGCAACAATTGTCGTAACAGCAAGGCATATGAACCTGCTAACGGGTCGGGATGTTTTATTATAGAGAGGGTTGGTGACATTGGTTTGGGAGGTGTAAGAGGCATTGGTCGATGGTTCGAAGGAGGTATAAGTCTGATGGGTTGATAAAATAATGGAGGTGACTCACCTCTGTGAAGTATGGGAGTGAGAAGCACTCCGAGTAAAGTAGACGGATGTGGGCCCAAGATTGAAGGTAATGACGAAGATAGGGGAGGAGGCCTCTGGTGTGGTCTAGTAGCCTTCTTTGATTTGGGTTGAGGGCCACCTTTGTGTGAGGCGAGATTAGATGTGGGGTGAACACCAAGAGGTTTAATCTCTTTGGGCATGATGGACGCCTGCGCGGGTTTGGACTTAGATGTGGACAGTTTTTCTCTTGATGGAGAAGGGATTGAAGGTGTGGGCTCTTTAAGAGGAAAGAGCTCTGGAGTAGTCATGGCTTCTGTGTGTGGTTGGGGAGTCAAAAAGGTATGATCGTCTATGGATGATAATAAGGATGAAGGCGAGGCAGCTGGTGTTGATGTGGTCAAAGCGTCCTCCAATATGGGAGAAGTCGATGGAGGAGAAGTGGGAGAAGAAAGTTCTTCGCCATGTGGAGGAGGTATAGGGGAAGAAAGGTCTTCCACCTGTGAAAAAGGTTGGTCAGGGATAAGAGGAAAGATAGTGTCGACCGTGTGTATATCATGGTCTTGAGGGTCATTGGTTATGGTTTGGACGTTGTCTTGAGTAGGTGGGTGATTAGAAAGGGGTTGCTTGGAGATGTCAAGGTTTTGGTTAGGCGGTGCATTCGGGTTATCTAAAATAAGATTCCCCTTGTCGAGTTTATCCAAGACAGAGGCATATGACTCCCTAATTGGAGTGAATTGACGCTGTATGGATTGACGTTGAAAATGTTTATTGATGTAGTCTAATGTTGAAGATGATGAGCGGTTGGTTATTGTTGAAGATGATGGTCTAAAGATAACAGTGTTTGCCGACTCCTTGGATTGAGAGTGGGCAGAAGAAGGTCTGGAAGAAGAATGGTCATTGGTTATTGTGTTAGTGTTACACAATTTGACCTTATCTTCTTCAATGGCACGGAGTTCAAGCTTTCGAGCCATGGTGAAGGCCTCGTCGAAAGTGTTGAATGTTTGAACCCGCAAGGTGGACGAGATGTGACTGACACATGCTCGAGAAAAGAGCTCAATGAGCTCAGGTTGAGGCAAGGAGAAGGAGAGCTGATTAATCAAGCTTCTCCAACGAGCGACAAAATTGACGATTGATTCGTCGTCAAATTGCCTGATGGAGTAAAGGTCTGTGATCAAAACTTGTTTAATGATATTGATAGAAAAATGGTCAATGAATAGCTGGGCGAGTTGGATGAATGAAAAGATAGAATGTCTGGCAAGAGAACTATACCAGTCAAGGGCAGGGCCAGAAAGGGACATAGGAAACGTGCGTAGAAGTAACGCATCGTCGTGGGTGATAAGGTAACAGGCATGTCTGAATGCCCGTAGATGTTGTTGTGGGTCTTCCTTACTCTGAAAGCGAGTAAATTTAGGAAGCTCCCAATGGTTGGGGTATGGTCGGATAGGGACAGAAGGGTGGATGGGCTCGCTGCAAACTTGTTCATATGACAAAGTATTGCTTGAACTGGAGATAGAAGCTTCGAGACGGGACATTTTATCCATCAGCATCTTGATAAGATCTGCTAACGGATTGGTGGGTTGAGCGCCCCTTAGGTTGTAAGGTGCTTGAAAGAGGTTAGAGGAGGCATGCGACATAGTCGGTTGTACCAGTGAGGGCGCAACGTACGGATGACTAGTCGCAGGGGCAGAAGTAGAGGCTAAAGGTGATTGGGTGACGGCATTGACAAAGGGCGAGGTAGGCACTCCTGCATATATAGGCGCAAGAGTGTGAGGGGTCGAGACAATCAAGTTCTGATATGATGTAGAACTTGGTTGAATTGCAGGTGGTTGAGGGGGTAACGAAACCCCGGTGGAGGTTGGTCTAAAAATAGACGAGGAGGCTGAACTTTGCGTATAGGCCATGGTCGGGTTAATGGTTGAGGCGAAAGGTTGAGTCATAAAAGGTTGGGTGGCGAATGGTGTTGATGTCATTGCCACGTCGTCCGAAAGGTCCCGCATTGGTTTTCTTGCGAGATAGTTTTGGAGGGCTGCGGTATTGAGGTCCAAGAATCTTGCAAAATCTTGGTCTCCTTCTGGGATGATAGGCGTCTGAGTTGGAGATAGTCTGGTAGGAATTCTTTCGGTCTTCGAATAGAACTCCATTATAGGGTTGGTTGTAGACGGGGTAGGCGACAGCGATTGATGGCTAGCATGGTCAAGAAGAGCCTTGGTTTGACTACGTGTCAGAACCATTCAAGGCAAGAAAGAACGTCCTCACAAGCTCAAATAAGCAGATAAGAATGAAAAAGATGAAGACACAAGCAGATCCTAAAACTCTAGAAGTAAATTATTAGGATTATAGTGGCTTATGCCTTAGAATGTGTGTAGAGGAAGGTTGGCTGAAAAATGGGTCCTAGAAGAAGCAGTCTATGGATGGTTTCGGGTTTTGTTATGGTGCTGAAGAAGTCTGTGTTAGGGTCTGGTACGCGGCCTGGTGCTAAGGAGCAAGCTCCCCTCACTTCACGATTCCAGTGGTTAGCTGGTCTCGCTTAGCCAAGATATACCTCGCCTAGAGATTAGACTCCGCCAGAGAACGGAGTGGGCTTCCCCCTTGGTGATGAAATCCAAGTAGGGTCACCGGGACGGGTAAGGTATCCGCTGGGGGATGAAATCCCAGTCGGGCCTTGTCTCAGGTAAGTTTTATGTTTGTTTTGTGCAGGTGGTTTGGTCGTGTAACATCAAGTGATCTAGATTAATTCAATATGCGGTTTAATTACTATGTGTGGTCTAAAAGATGCAGGCAAACAGAGATGAATGCAAAGTGTTTTAATGTCCAAGTCGAAATGTTTGTTCGTATGAAGACGAATGGAGAAAGAGTCGAAGAATATGAGTTTTAGCTAGTCTAGAAATGCAAGAAAGAAAGAAGTGTTCGTTTTAGTTCTGCTTATGATGTTGTTTAAGAAGAGACGAAAGGAGGTGAAAAGGAAGAAACCTAATGCACCTAAATGAACGAAAGAAAGAAAGAACCCAAGGAGGACCTAGGGTCCCACCGGGCATGCCAGAATGTTTCTAATGCAAAATTGCTTTCTATATTCAAAGAAGAAATAAGAAACTGAAAGATGGTTAAGGCTAGAAGTACCTGATATAGTCGTGCGCACCGAAATCAGACGTTGAAAGATTCTCCTCTTTTGCTGTGGAGGAATGACACCTATGAAGAAAAGGCTAAAACACAGAAAACGTTAGTCAAAGATAGGGTGGGTTGTCAGGCGAACGCCCGATCCCGGAAGTACGAAGACTCCCTAGAAGGATATCAACCCACTGATAAAAAAGAGCAGAATATTAGACGAAAGTAGATGATAATGACAGAAATAAATGACAAAAAATAAAAGGCATACCTGATATGCGGCACTGTTCTATACAGTCACCGGCGTCGGTCTCTGTGATGCCGGCGTCGGTTAGGGAAGGTGCCGACGTCGGTTAAGGTGCCGTCGTCGGTCGGGGTAGTGACCGGCGTCGGTAGGGGTAGGTTCTGGGAAAAGGTTCGGGACAGGGTCTGAGAGAGTCTGGGGGGTGTCGGGACAGAGACGAGGTTTAGACAGAGTCGAGAGAGGGTTTGATAAGGACAGGGATGAGGTTTAGACAGAGTCGGGACAGGGTTTGGGCAAGGTCGGGACGAGGTCTGAACAGAGTTTGGGAGGTTTTGGACAGAGTCGGGATGATAGAAAATAAATAATAACTAAGAAAGAAAATGAAATAAATAGAATAAAGACTTACCTGGTAGAAGACGTGATGAAAGCCATGGTGTGCAGATTAGTTGATGTCGTAGTGTTGATGATTGCTCGGAGTTTGCAGGTTGGTTGCTCAGCGTTTCGAATGGTTGGATAGCGTTCGGGGATCCGGTTCGAATGGCTGGCGGAGGTTGATGAAGGTGGGGGACGGGGACGGTTTCAGAAATGGTTCGTCAACTATTTCAGGAAACCGAATGATAACTGATAACGGACAAGGGGAAGGTGACCGACGTCGGCAGCATTGCCGACGTCGGCCGATAGGTGACCGACGTCGGTGACATCAGTCGGGTAAAGACCATCGTCGGTAGATGCATAATGGGGATAGAGTCTACCTTTCGCTCTGTGCTCCTCTTTACATGCTGCCAGGGTCAATGCTGGTGAAACAAGTGATCGGCAAGGGTTCAATAGGCGAAGAAGAATAAGACGGGGAATGACCAGGGGAGTCGACACGATTTCGGTGTCTACAATTACCAAGTCTCAATAAACAAGAGTAACCTACATGTAAGGTCTAAAAGGTAGGTGTCTCAGTCAGAGTAGTGGAGGACTCATTTATGAACCAAGGTACATATAGATGGATAATGGGAGGTTAACATGATGAATTAATCCTATAGACACATTATCCATAGCCATAAACATCTTGAAACCCTCTATAAACTTACAATAGGGTGTAGTCTTAGTGAAGGTAAGGTAAGAGATGAACTTATCTAGGGAGAAGAAGAGGGTTAAAATAAATGAAATGTGGTTAATGATAGGTAAAAATATTTTTTAAAAAACCCAATAATCTACCAAATTTATCATCTAATTTACCACTCTTGCTCATAACCAAAGTTATCAGTGCATATAGTTGCACTAAGGAAATCATGTTACTCAATAGGCAAATGTGAGGAATCCAAGGAAAAAAGTATTTTTGGATGAATTTTAAGCTTCCTTATCATGAATTAAGGATTAATAGAATTTTTAAAGATAATATGAGCATTTTTTTAGCTTGGATAGGTCACTCTTAGGTGGATTTGAGAAAAATGCAAGAAAATAGGCTTTTTTTGGGCATTTTAAGTTGGTTAGGCACCTAAATCAAGGAATACAGATAAACCCTTTGTTAAAAAGTATAATTATGGAATTTAAAAACTCAAAAAATATTCACTTTTCCTTTTATAATAGGGATATACCTCACTATTTTATCTTAGAGGTCATCTAGTCAAGGAAAATTAGGTTTTAGCAAAGCAAGCTAGTGAGTACAAAATGGGCAAAGGGCCTTATAAGAAGATTTTGGAACCTTATAAAACATATTAAGAAGTGTATAGAATAAAATTATATTATTTATAATCAATAATTTAGGCCCAGACCTTTTAATATGACCAAAATACCCTTACACATAGTCCAACTAGATAAGCTTTCACTAGGCTTAGTTAGTGAATGAGAGAAAAGGATGAAGAGGAGTGGTTAGGATGGTTTTAAAAGATTAAATGAAGCATTAATAATCATGAGATACCATCCCAACCATGAGATATTAGTTCAAGTAGATCAAAATTGCAAGGTACATGCTAAACCCTTAGGCCTTTAAGGGACCTATAACTAATTGGGGGTCCATCTTCATTTCCAAATCTTGATGGGATATATAGTTGATTGGGACATGTTATGGATATGGAATTAGAATTTTTTTAACTTTTATTATGTATAAGAACCTATAGGAAATTTACTTCTAGATCAGAGATAGTCTAAGCATGCAAGAAAGGTGGAAATAAGCTCGATGGGGTGACTTCAAGTGTTCATATCTCCTATAAGAGTTTTCATGGGAAATAAATGAGTTTGGAGGGTTATTAGTGTCCTTAAAAATTATGTTTGTGGATTTTTTTGGCAATTTAAATGTCAAAATTTCATAACTTAAGACTAAAATCTACCTAAAACCCTACTAATCACTCAATCAAAACCTGATGGAGAAAACAAGCTTAGGGAGCTATCTAGATGACATATTTTGACCATGAAAGCTATTGGAAATTATATAGGACTCAATTATTATTCTTCCCATACTTTTGAGTTATATATAATTATATGGATAGGGTGCAAAATAAGGTATTTTGACCATTTTGTGTGTTTTTCTAGTTCTAGGATGTTCCAAGATATGCAATCAAGTTTGGATAAAATATATAGATTTTTTTTAACTCCATATGTAAATTTAATAATTGGGAAAAAATTATAAGTGTTCAAATAATACCGCTCATCTTAGCTAGTCAAAATGACATAGTGAACATAATGGTGAGAAGGATGTAAACCTCAAGTGTGAGCCTTTTTAAGGTGTACCTGAGTAGTATAAGGATATGGAGAGTATTTAAAAGTGTAATTAACTCCCTCAAATTGATTTTTTTGGAAAAATAAATCCAATTTTGAGGCCAAGTGTGAGGGGTGACTAAAAAAGGAGTTTTTTAGATTGTAGGTAGTGATGGCTTCTTTCCAAGAGTTTCCAAATGAGTATGTCTACAAAAAATTCATGGAGAGGCATGTATGAAATAATTACCTCTCATACTAATCATCAGACCTATCTCTAGTTAGTGGTGAGACATTCAAATAGGTCTAAATCAGGAAGGCAATTTTTTGAGCTAAGACATGGAGTTTCATGCCACTTTTCATAAGTTTTAGGACTTGTATGGACATTTGGATTTATTAAAATTTAAAGGTTTATTTAAAATCTCCTTATCATGATAATTTAACCTCTTTTATTATCTTGATAGGTGTCCAAGTGACCTTTACACTTCCCTTATCTTGCCCCTCCTCCAAATGCTATAAATTTTGACTCTTTTGGCTCTTTTGAGTAGCTTCCATTGGTTGATGGTGAAACCATATCCAATTTTTTAATTTAATATTGAAGAAATAAAAAAATTTAATTTTCCTACTTACATGTTGTACAATTTAGTGTTGATGCAATCTTTTTGGTCTTGTCTAGTGGAAGATGATCTTTTTTAGCATGTTATCGTTGATTGTTCACCAAATATGCAAAAGAGTAATTGTTATAAGTCTTTTTTTGTGTATATTTTAAGTGTATAGGTGTTTTAGAAGTGTTTCATGATTTTATTCTCCAAAGGAATCATTAATTACCCTCCTAAGAATCAAAATACATTTTGAACCTAGCATATGAAACATTAATGTAACAATATGTCTTCTGTTGTGAATTTTGTGTGAAGAAGGCTTTATTTTGATTTAAGTAGTATAATTTCAGCCAATATGAGGAAATTAAATATGGTGCATCACCTTTTAGTTTTATTAGTTTATATTCTTAACCCTTTTCATATCAAGTTGATAAATAGGAGAGTGTTTCAAAGAGTGCATCAAGGGAACAAGCTGTTCTAGAGATTCATCTCACCAAATTGTTACCCACATCAAGAGAGATATTTTGATTATGCAACTTGGATGAGTAGAGATAGGAATATCCTCAAGGGGTGAAAATATAAGTGACAATAGTTTTTGGCATGCTTGATGGGACTCTAAGTCTTAGAAAATTGTCCAAGATTGGTGTTGGTCTAAGCATATTTATAGCTACAAGAACATCTACATTCAGTACCTAAAGACTCCACTAAGTTTTCCACTCTTTAGTTACTGACAAATCCTTAATTTTTATGCCAAAGGTGACCACTAGGTCTACTGCTAAAGGTATACCCTTTGAGTTTGTGCAATTGCCTTTGTATTCTATCAAAAGATTTAGATTTGTGAATACTCATCTTTATTTAAGGGAGTTTGTGTTTAAGAAGTCCAAGTTCTTATTGAGTTAAAGCCCTAATACCCATAGTATACATTATAATATGGCTAGGAGATAACCTTTTGTACCCTTCACTAGATCATCTCCTTTGAATCTTGCCCATTATGACCAAATTATTAGAGTAGTCCTTAAGAGTGTTCCATATTTTAGTGGAGAAGGTCCTATTACTCCCATTAAGCACATTAAAAACTTATAAAACTTATACAATATCAATATTATCACTTAAGATAATGTATCCATTAGGTTATTGGCATTGTATTTCAAAGGGAAAGCTTTAGATTGGTATCAAACTCTACCTAAAAATTCCATTGGTTCATGGGATGAAATGAGAGATTTTTTAACTAAGAGGTTTGGAGAGAAGAGTGATTATATATCACTAGCTATGAAATTGAACACTATTAAGAGGGATTCTCAAGATTTTATGAAATATTTTAACACTAGATTTCAAAAGACATGGGATAGGATCCCAGCCCTTGTGAGACCTACTCTAAATTATGCCTTATTATACTATCTAAAAGCATTGAATAGTGATGTATCCATGATGATTCAATCTATGGGTGGGAATACACTACCTACTACCTATGAGATAGCTACCAATGCTAAAAATTTTCTTTTTCAATTAGGTAAGATTAATCCTAGGCCACTAATGCCATTGTTTCCTAATTTATAGCCTCTTAGTCAAGTTGCATTACCTACCTTGGCTCCTTTACTTAATATTCAAGAGAAGTCTGCCCTTGTTCTTATGAATGAGATTCATGAAGTAAGGAATTTACTTAAAATTATCACTAATGAAATGGTTTCCCTCAAAAGGTAACAAGATAAAATTTATAGGCCTTAACAATCCTATAATCAACTTGGGCAAGCAAATGGACTTCATTTTCAAGGTAATGCTCAAGGACAAGGTCAAATCACTCAAGCTAGACCTTACCAAAGTTACAATTCTAATGCCCCATAATATTCTAAATCTCTTGTTCCCACTCAAAATAACTTTGTTAAATAAAATCCATGCTATCCTTCCTATGACCAAATCAAGACCAAGTTTCATATGTCAATGAAATGCATAATCAAGCCATGACAATGCAAGGTAGTCAAACATCTCAAATTTCAGATTTTGAGGTGCCAATGCAAAATGGAATGTAAATTAAAATGGAAAATGGATAAACACAATCTAATTATACTTTTATAAATCATTTGGAATGAGAGTTTTATGCCATTAATCATCTGGGAAATCCAATTAATGTGAATGCTAGTGTATCCTCTAACACTAGGTCTAAAAAGAGGGTTGTTGAAGAGACACAAGGGGATAATCAAGGACATATTTTGAATCTTACACCATATTAAATGGTGGGTGGGTCTAAATCAGCTCCTAAATTTTAATAAAATTAGAATTTTTAGAATGTAAGGCCAACTCCTACACATCCACCTTCACAAGCTACACCATAAGGTACTAGTACTTCCAAAGAGCCTCTTAAGGTGAGAAATCCTTATATCAATATTATGGATCAAATGAAGAAGTTACACATGAATATTTAATTATATTATTCATTGATAATACTAGGAAAACAATATATACTTTAAAAGTAATTACAAGGACTAGGTAAGAAAATTGGATCATCTAGGATTGAAAATGTTGTCTTAGTGAATGGAACTCAGCCTATTAATGTACAAGTGAAGAAAAAAGATAATACTTATCATTTTTATCTATCCTTGATCATTTTTAATTGCCTAGTTCATAGTTTAATTATAGATAATAGGGCTAGTACTTTAATTATGCCCAAGTCAATAGTGGATAAAGTAGGCCTCAAGTATGAACCAATGGCAAAAGAAGTTCTAAAATTAGATGGATCACCAAAAAAGACCTTGGGAGTTTTCAAGAATTTAAATTTTACTTTACATGATTTCCCTACTTTTTCCATCCCTCATGATGTGGTTGTGGTAGATTTAGCTCCATAATTTGCTCTTTATTTATCAAGAGAGTTTAAAGCCAAGATAGGTTGATACTTGGCAGCCAATTGGTCCTATATGGTTTTTAGGACAAAGTATGGTACCAAGGTGAATATTTAATAAAAGCCTATCCATCATAATAATTTATATCCTTACATGAATAAAGTGTAAAATGTCAATTATGCAATTATTTATGAGGAATAACTTCACATAGATCAATCTACAACATCTTCTCTTGAAGGAGTTTCTAATTTATATTTAGATGAATGGGGAGATGAAAATTATGAGCATGATACTTAAAAATTCATAGAGTAATTTTGTCTTGGAGTGTATTTAATTCATGAGGAGGACTCTTTCAATCCAAACTTGATGAAACCAAGTAAAAACATGGATGGTTTATGGTAGCTATTCTTTGATGGATCTAGAAGAAAATTTTGGGTAGGTGGTGGAACAATGTTGGTTTCTCCATCCAAGGAAAAGTACTATTCCACTTTAAAATCTCACTTTTCTTGTACTTTTAATGTGGCATAATATTAGGCCCTCATTCATGGCCTTGAGTGGGCTAAGAAAAGAGGTGTGAAAGAGTTTCAAGTGTATGGTGATAGTGAGTTATTTGTGATTTAAGTAAGAGCCCAAATTTTGACTAATAAATCTTTACTTAAGTCCTATAATCATCGACTATCGGATCTTGTGGAATATTTCCAAAAATTCAACATCCAATATATCCCAAGAGAAGACAACAAACATGCTAATAAGTTGGCAGTAATTAGAGATCAATTTGATGTTCTAAAGGGGATAGAAGAAGATAAGAACTGACCACATCTCAAGGTGATTGTAAGGCCCTCCATACTTTATAATGTCACTAATTGGAAAGTGTTTGATAGTGACCAATAAATAACACTTTTTATACAAGAGAAGGTTGATTTTTATTCAAAGAATTAGTTCAAACTACAACAATAATATGGAGATCAGATTGTATAACTAAAGATAAACAAGCTCCATAAAGGCTTAGTCACACTTGAGAGTATCTTCAATGATGATGATTAGTTTAAGAAAGAATAGTTAATCATATTTAATAAGAAATAAGACTATGAGAGGGTATAAATATTCAAGGATAAGTTTCTTTCTCTTGGGAAGGTATGTACTAGTGAAGAGAAACATGCTTTCATTAAGTTACGCAAGAAATTTTTTGATGTATTTGCATGGGAATATAGTGACTTAAAAAGATTTGATCCAATCTTATATCAACATACCATAGATATATATGAGAATTATAAGCCCATCAAGAAAATACAATGGACAATCAATCCTAAGATTGAGCCTCTCATGAAAAAGGAGCTTATGAAGTTCATTGAGTCCAAGATCATTTTTCCTATTAAGAATTCATCTTGGTTGGCAAACTTAGTCCCGATAAGGAAGAATAATGGGGAAATTAGGATATGTGTTGATTTAAGGTACTTTAATAGAGTTTTTTGAATGACAATTATCCTCTTCCTTTTATGGAGCATATTTTTCAAGTTATGGCAGGTAGTGAAAGGTTCTCACTTGATGGATACTCAAGGTATAATCAGATTTTGGTAAAAGAAAGTGACCAATATAAGACAATTTTTATTACTAAATGGGGTATATATGATTATAGGAAAATTACTTTTGGTTTGTCTAATTCTGGTGCAACATTTTAACGTGTAATAGATATGGCTTTTCAAGGTCTAATAAATGATATAGTGTTGGTGTATCTTGATGATATCACATTTTTTTAAAGGATGAAAAGGATCATTTGAATCACCTTAGGAATATTTTTGAGATATTTAGAGAGTTTGGAATCTATCTTAACCCAAAAAAGTGTGTGTTTTCTATCCATGAAGGTAAAATTTTAGGACACATCATCTCAAAGAAAGGCATATCTATAGATCCTAAAAGGGTGAGTGAAATCTTGGATTTGGATTTACCCAAACACAAGAAAGGTTTGAAAATTTTCTTAAGAAAAATAAATTTCATAAGGAGGTTTATTCCCAATTTTACTAACTTAGTTAAGCCTCTAACCTCTATGCTAAGGAAAGATGAAGTGTTCACTTGGACAAGAAGAAGGAAGGAGAGTTTTGAAGAGATGAAACAAGCTATTGCCCAAGCTTCAACTCTTTCAAGTCCTAATTTATCCAAGGAATTTAACTTGTAAAATTTTATAAATGATGAGATAATCTCTACTATTCTCACTCAATAAAATTAAGAAAACTTGGAGTAGCCTGTTGCCTTCTTTAGTCAAGGATTGGAAGGCTATGAGGTAAGGTACACCTATGTTGAGAAGTAAGTAGTTTCAGTTATTATAAGTCTAAAGAAGTTTAGTAATATGTTATCTAAAAACAATATTAATATATTGGTACCTCATCCTAGTGTCAAATACTTCCTTTTGAGAAGAATTTGAATGAAAAAAGGGCTGGTTGGATCACAAAAGTGATGGAGTATGATGTAGAAATCGAGACAACCAAGCTAGTGAAAGGAAAGGGGTTATGTGATAACCTTGCTTCAGCTTTTAAGGAAAAAAATAAGTTGTTTTATCCCTCCATGATGACCCTATTATAGTTACATCTTTATCAATGATTATTTAGACACAAGAAATGATCCATTTTCTTCAAACCAATGAGTGTCCATAAAGCCTAGATAGAGTTAAAAGAAGGTACTTCAGATTATAATTGATTCCTTGTGTACTTATTGATGGATTGGTGTTTATGAAGGAATTATTAGGTGTGATTTTGAGAAGTTTTTAATCAAATTAGGTTTAGAACATATTTCTCAAGTTTCATGATGGACCAGTTGGTGGTCACTTTGCTCCAAAAACCACAACTACCAAGTTTATGAGAGCTAGATATTTTTTACCTAGTTTTTTAAAAGACACCCATGATTGGGTAAGTGTCAAAAATTCATTCTCTTTGATGGTAAAAAAAATATTTCAGCCTTGCCTCTTCATCCAATACAAGTAGACAAACCTTTTATGCAATGGGGTCTAGATTTCATAGGCCTTATCAACCCACTTTCTAGTGCTGGCCACAAGTGGGTGTTACCTGCTACATATTACTTTAAAATATGGGTGGAGGTTGTTTCTCTCAAGGAAGCAAATGAAAGTTCAATTTTGGACTTCTATGAAGGCATAGTGATAAGGCTTGGGGCTCCTTAAAATAATAATTTCAAATAATGAATTGGCTTTCCTTGGAATGAAGACAAGTGAGTGGGATTTGAAACATGGATATTATCTTAGTACTTCCTCCAACTATTATCCACAACTGAATGGACTAGCTGAGTCCACCAATAAGAATCTAATCAGGATCATAAAGAAGATAATGGAGTAAAACCAAAGGAATTGGCATTCAAAGTTGAAGACAACTCTTTGGGATGATAGGATCACCCCCAAGAGAGAAATTAGAAAATCACCATATATACTTGTTTATGGGAGAGAAGCTAGAATACCTATTTCACTTGAGTTACCAAATTTGGATCTCACTTACCAACTAGAATTGATAGAAAATGAAAGCATGGAAGTTAGGTTATGTGAGTTGATGGATTTTAAAGAGACAAGAGATCAAGCTATGTAAACTATGAGGGCTCATCAAGATAAAACAAAGAGATGCTTTGACAATAAATCCATGCCCAAAAGATTACGAGAGGGAGACATTGTTACAAAGTGAGATGAAGATATGGCTAATCTTATAAAACACATAAATTTTGATTTTTTATGGAGTGGCCCTTATGTTATCACCTAATGCAAACAACACAATGCTTTCCAACTCTCAAAGTTGGATAGGGAGGAGCTTCATATCCCAGTCAATGAGATTTATCTCAAACATTAGTAATAAGGTTATCCTGTCTCCTTGTACATAGTTATTATTTTACTTATTTTCCCTAAGTGATTATGAATGTGTGAGTCTTGTTGGTTTCTTTCTTTGTCTTGTGTTTGCTTGATGTGTTGTGGTTGTTTTGTGTGTGTTTTAAGCAATTAATTACTAGTTGTGTTCAATAGATCATTGAATACCTTGGCCAATGATAGGATAAGGCTATTTTTCTTTAGTATAGAAGTCATACTACCCTATGAGTCACTATTTTTTGACTAAGTTTGACTTTAGGTCAAACTTAGACCCCTATAGGTAAAAAACTTGGTTTTTTAGATGTTTTAGTGTCTAATTTTTTTCATAGGCTATATTATGGTTTGATTAATGTTATCTAATGTATTTATATCCTTAGTCATGGTTTCATTAGATTATTTGTCATTTTGGGTCATTTAATGTGCTTTTAAGAGTCATAAATGTAAGTGACATGGTTCTCAAGGTGTCCAAGTGACCTTTGGACTTCTCTTGTCTCTCCCCTCTCCCAAATTCTATAAATATTGACTATTTTGGCTCTTTTTAGTAGCCTCCATTGGTTTATGGTGAAACCCTAGCCAATTTTGTACTTTAATGTCTCTTGAAACAATAAAACAAGTGAATTTTCCTACTTACATGCTATATAATTGAGTGTTATTACAATCTTGTTAGTGTTATATAGTCAAAAATCATCTTTTATAGCATATTATCCTTGATTGTTCACCAAATGTGAATAAGAGTAATTATTATAGGTCTTTGTTAGTGTTATCTTTTAAGTGTATGCATGTTTATGAAGTGGTTCATGACTATATTACATAAAGGAATCATCCATTACCCTCCTAAGCATCAAAATACCTCTTGAACCTAACATATGAAACATTAATGTGATAACCTATCTTGAGTTGTAATTTTTTTGTGAAATAATTTTTGTTTATATCCAGTTAGTATAATTTTATTCAAAATTAGGAAATATAATATTGGTGCATCACCGTTAGTTTTCTTAGTTTGTCTTCTTAACCCTTTTCATGCAAAGTTGATAGGTAAGAGAGTTTTTTAAAGAGTGCATCAAAGGAACTAGACCTTCTAGAGATTCATCTTACAAAATTGTTTACCCACCTCAAGTGATATGTCTCTATTATACCACTTGGATGAGGAGATATAGGCATCTCCTTAAGGGGTGAAAATCCAAGTGACAACACTTATTATGCAATGTCTAATTATAAATTATTCCCATGGAAAAGAAGATCCAAACTAAACTTGTACCTTATTGTACCTATGTTTTAAAGGCTACTCTATAGTGTCCAAGTCTACATAAAAACCATTTAGTGGCTCTCTATGCTCTCATGCTTCTAACTCACTCAATAATGAGTTGGGCATGATGAAATCTACCATCATGTCAATCCAATCATGGCCTCTAGAAGATGTCAAACCATTGTCTTGTTTGTAAAGGTTCACTTGAACCCACCTTAATGAATGCATACTAGTAAGGTTGTATTCATAACTCACCTTACTAATTCCTCTATGGTTTGAGGAAGAATCACAAATGTGCAAAGAAGTAGCCAAAAGAATTTTTAGGTTCAACATATTTATGAAGTAACTCATCACCATATGCAATCCACTATGAATGGTCCCCATCATATGCAAAGTATGTTTTATCCAAGGTTTCCCCTTCTCATGACTTCTATGTAAGTATGTGACCATGTAAACATGAAGGGGATATTAAAAAAGAAGTAAGGTACAATACTTTTTCATACTCACAAATTTTACCCACTTCTTGTGCAAACTGTGGTCTCAAAAGATGTCATTTTTTGAACTTAAGAACAAATAAAAGTAAGAAATTAAATCAATCATGTTTTTATTACTAAGGGGTATATTAGAGGCAATTTTTTTTTTTTATGATTGAACAAAATTAAAAAATATAATAGCTGTATATGGGCACATAATTCAATAATTACTTCCCAATAGAGAGGCTGTAGTAGATGCTAAAGCCCTAATTTTTTTGGATTGCACAAAATTGGAAACACAAGGGATAATATCTCTCCTTGTCATGAGTAATAAATTACCTCCAAACCAAATTTTTTATGTATTTTGGGTGGCTATAATGAATGATAGAACTCAAAATTTTTAGAAGTAAAATTTCCATACCTTCCAACAACAATTCCAGGCCTCTTAGTTGGCCACCATGTAAAAACAATGAACCCTTTTTTAGGGGTCAATGTCCAATATTATTTCCATAATTTTTTTGAATTTTTTGGAAAGGAGAAAGACAAAGTTTTCTTCACCAATTTACCTTTCCAATTTCTACTCATGATTTGAGCCTTTGCCCAATCTATGATGGACCTTTAATCTTCTTCCATGTCTTCCTTATCATCCCTTCCAATTGGTTTCCCATGTATGGTATCCAACTTATTCCTTGTATTTCCTTTTGTAAGGGATATCCAAAATAGACGTACACATGAAACAAACAAGTTAAGATAAACATTGGTATTTAATAACACCCTTTTGATCTAATTGTCGATCTCTAGGATCATAGGGTCCTCCCTTGCAATTCCTTCTTACTTGAAAACCAAGAGGTATTTTCTTTTTTATTTTGATATGAATGTATTAACTTCCTCTTTCCTTTTTTATTTCCCTTATGGTGGCTTGGAATTCATTTATGCATTTTTTAACCACCCTCTTCATGTTGAAGGGTGTGATTCACAAATCCTTGAGACCCATGCATAACATGTACACCAAAAATCATGAATGAGATAAGCTATAAATGCAAAAAACATTTGCCAAATTATTATCAACAACTCTTTCAATGACCCAAGGGGTCATAACGCTTGTCACGTCTTACTGTTCTCATGTCTAGCTAAGTTTTTTCCCTTGGCATATCCACTTAAAATACCATAGACAAGGGATAAAGGAAAATAATAGCCCTTAATTTCTTTCCTTTTCCCTCTAAAAGACAATGCACACTTTTCATAACTTGAATCTTGTGATCCCACACAACAAGATTTTACCACACTATCATAAGACAATGCATTATTTTCTATGTAGTGCATCCTTTCATCTAAAAATTGAATTATAATTATTATAGTTGATTTTTCAGCAAAAATACATGCCTAAAGCTTTTCCATTTGTTGGATACCCTCCTCTTGAATTTTCCTTCTACACATAATGATTATATGTAGCATATGAAATTTATCAAATGAATGGTGATGCTTACCAATTTTGTGATGTGTTTTCAATATTTTTGGCATGAACTTCACCTTGTCCTCACCCTTTTCATGATCCTCATATATTATAAAGTGATGTAGGAGAATATTAGTAATGTTGTGCACTAATGACTTGCCATAAAAATAATTAAATGGCTTACCTTTATCTATTGTTCTAGAAATTACAAGCTGATAATGATCATTAGCCTTTGTGGTGTGAACCTTATTCATTAATTTCCATTCATAAATGTACAATATTGATTTCCATTTATCTTTGGCATGATTATAAATGTGTTTAAGGGACTCACCTTCCTTCGTAAACTTCCTTAGGTGTTGCCTAGCTTGGAAAGCTATCATATTTTCTTGATTTTCCCTCCTCATCCACTCAACATACCTTGCTTGTGTCCTTGACATAAATACACAATTTTATTTTCCTTGGTTTGGCATATTTTCCTTACTCATGAATTGTTTCTCATTATAAGTGTTTAACCCACTTGATTCTTATTTCATGGTATATATAGAGATTAATTCTCTTGATTCATCCAATTCCTTGCCTTTAACTTATAGCTCTTTTGGTTTTTCCTTAAAATTTTGAGAATCCTCATCTTGTTCTACTACTTTGAGGACTATTTCAGAGCCTTCCATACTATTGTCACTAGTTGGCAGTCCTTCCAATGGCCCTCTCATTAGCTATAAATTTATATTTTTCTATTACTCCACTATTTTGAGGACTATTTTAGACCATTCTATATTGTTACCATGGGTTTTTAGCCCTTCCATTGGGCCTTCCTTTGGATAAAAGTTACTTTTTTTGTGTAGGAAGGTTTTAAAACTCATTTACAACCTCCTCAGATGTTTTTCCTCTTGATAGAAACCTCTTTTTTTCTTTATGTTGAGGTTTGATATTGTCAATTTTTGGATCAACTCACTAGGCTACATTGTCTTCCTTTTTCTGTCATGCTCCCTATGAACTTCATCACTATTTTTAGACTTTAAGGAGGGTATATTTTGCACAAAAAGAACCACGATTTCAAAATTTAGAGATATATTGATGGCCATTGGTAATGAAGGGGGGTTAAAGGCCTTAACCAAACCCTTGAGAGATGGAAATAGTACTTTAATGAACCATGTTGTAAATATATTCTCTAAAACATCTTTAACTAAGGTGGATATCCTTTGAAACTCCTCAATGTAATTTCCCAAATATTGTCCTTATTACAAGTGGGCCAAATCACGTATATGCAAGTCCAATTATACCTTTTTAAATTTATTAATGACTTTATTTCATAATTCCTCATAGGTCTTGATGGTGTTGTGTCCAAGGGTTATCAACCCTTGATGCCAATATTCATGGGAAACTCCCTCTAAATGTAAAATAATTAATGGCAAGGAATATTTCTCCTTCAATTTATGTAATAAAAAATAAGTATCCACTTTATTGATCCAAGCCCTAGCTAAATTACTTGTAACCCCATCAAAATTAGGCAAGGTGACCTTCCCTACCTCCTTATTCCACTCTGTTGGGAGAATAAGCCGAAAGCACACAATTTGATTACCAAACCAAGCAACTTAATATGCGGAAATTAACCAGATTCACCAAGTAACTAGAATTCAGAATAACACATGATATGAGAGACAATACACAACTTGTATTAACACTTTATACAGAAAAGAATACAATAAAGAAGATGCCACTTCTTCTCCACCACCTTACAGAGGTTTCCCACACCTCAAGTGAACAGTAAATCTTCTCCCCAAAGCTCTCCCTCTCACAGGTCCCAACACCCAACTCAAAATACAGAGTTGGTGTTCACCTCCCGTGCTCCACGCACAACACAAGTGCTCCACGCACTCCACAAGCACTCCACATGCTCCACAAGTACTCAAGGTACTTCAAGTAGATCCTGCCTGATACTGCTCCCTGTTGTGTTGCTGTCTATATGACCTTGCACACCTGCAAATCAAACAACGGTTCTGCTCACCTGTGAACCTCGACCTTGCACACACATACACCTGCAGATCAATGATCTTACTTACCATGTAGATCTCCTATATAGGCCATGCAACTGTGACCAAGATCCTACACTCTTGAAGAACCCAGCTGGCTCTCCAATCCAGCACCAACACACCTGGTACTGAGGCACTAGGAGGAACGCACCATTGCTCTACCTCACACACAGAAGGAGCTTATAATTATGCTCTCTTACTCCCTAGCACACATTTCCAATACAACCATGAGTCTATTATATAGATCTCATCCAAACAATGATTAGACATCTAATTACAATAATTAGATCCGCAGCTATGAGTCTAAAATTAGCACTCATCATGCAAACACTTGGTTCGTTAGCTAACTGCCCGTAATTAGCTCACAGTCGAACCACATAGGCGACCGACGTCGGTCCCTATCCGCCTGGGGTCGCCGACGCCGGCCGATATATGACCGACGTCGGTTGCCTTCCTGTCTTACCCTGCCGACACCGGTTGGCCAGACCAACGCCAAACACTTCTGACACTTCGGCAACTCCCCTGCAACCTCCTCCATGCCTGCATCAGTGAAGCTTTTAGCTCCACAATCCTAACAATCTCCCACTTGGAGATAAACAGCTGCACTATACCTGTACCTATACTCCGTCTAATCTATTTCTTGGTTTGTATCCCTCTTCAAGCTCCCACCTGAAGACAACCCACCACACATGCCGTGGTGTACCACCTGTCATCCGAGTACCCTGCCACATCTGAACCTACAACACCTGTAGTGAAGTCCTGACCCTGCATAGCAACACCTGCTGCCGGTCCCTCTCAGAAAACCTGAGAACCCACTTCCCTGAATTGGCTCCTAACTCTCTGACAGCTCCCACTGCATGGGAATACTCAGGTCTATACCAGACCTCATGTGATTTCAGACACTGTACCTGTCCAGCCCTTAGTGTGCTCTGGTTCTGCATCCCAAACCTCACCAACACCTGATTCACATCAGCTCCCACTCGAGACAAAATCAACCTGTGATCTCCATGCCTCCCATGTCAAAGAATTCCGCTGCTCCAAACTCCCCCTGACATGCCACTGAACTAATCTTACCCTTAGCTCAGCAAAACCCTGTATGTACACCCCTGATAGCTAGCATACTATCCACATACAGCAACAGAATGATGTCATGACTCATCATCCCCCTGGTAAGGTAAACCACAGTAGTTACCCTGACACTGACTGAAGCCATGCTTCGTCCTCCACCTATCAAAAAACCTGTACTACTGTCCTGCAGCTCCACAAGACCATATAACCTGGTCTTCTGTCTCACGTATCCGTTCTCTCTATTCTTCTACTAAGGTATCCATTCGTCTCTGTGCTTTCATACCTGCTGGCAACCCTACCAAAACACACATGTCTGGTTCTCCTCCAAGGAATCACATCCTCATCCATGCCAAGCTCACACCTATTTCCTGGATCCTTCCTGCTCTATAATCAGCAACATGTATAAAGAAGAGGAACAACAAATTTGAGGGCCTACTTACGCCTTCAGTCCTCCGTATGGGTGTTTGAGACTCCTTGACAGCTTGCTATCCACCCAAAATTCATTACAGTGACCGACCTCGGTCACTCCACAGTCTGCATCCGACCGACGTCAGTTCCATGCGTCTGTACCTAACTACCAACCTGCCAGCGCTGGTGTCCCTTCTGCCGACGTCGGTCCTCCTAATCGACATCAGTCTTACATACTGCTGACGTCGGTCCCATGACCAACATTGGTCTTACCTTGCCCGACATCGTTGGCTTTGGTCTGCACATGACCGACATCGGCACCTGTCTGTTCAACGCCGGTTCCTCCTGACCGACATCGGTACCTGTGTTCGCCTGTGAGTGATGACTTTTTACCCGCGAGCTTCTTTGAATCAAAACCCATGTCCAAATTGCCCTGCTCAGAAGTATCCAGCCACATCCACTGGGTTCTGTCCGCCATCTCCTCCATAAACACCAAGGCTTTCCAGTTCTTAAGCCTGTCAAATATATCTGTCTTCCGTTTAAGAACATGCATCTCCTTCCTGCTCATGTGACCAAGCCTACGAAGCCACGTCTCCACAACAAAAGAAGAATCATTAATATAAACAAGTAGATAAAGGATACCTATTTTCTTACCACCAGCTAATTCAAGTGCATCCGCTGTGAGAGTTCTTGTGCATCTCTCATCACCCAATCTTTCTGAAGAAATTAGCCATATCTCCAAACCTGGGACCTGCATGACCTTCATCAACACCTGTGTGTTGGCCGCCTGCAATTTTATATTCACTTCCCCTTTGCCAATTCTTTGGCAAGGCTTACCAGCTCCTCTACCTGGAACTGCATGGAAAGAGGCAACCGAATCTTTTATCCAAGATTCAACTTTATCCAAGAAACCTCCAAGAACATCCTGTGCAATAACACCTGCAACATCTGCTTCTTCAGTTTCTTCATGCTGATCTGCTACCAATTAACAATAATCTTTTACCTGCTCTTTCTTTCCATAGGACCGTGAGTGACCATCTATGCTTTTCAACTCCTCCATTCTTAGCTTACTTTGATCTGCTGTTGCTCTACTCCCACTTGATCAGAAACCCCTGAGAGTGCCCTGTAACCAAACACAAAACCTGCTTCCTCCAACCTTAGCTCTGATACCACTTATTGGTATCAAGCTATGAGCCAACAACCTTGCTCTGATACCACTTGTTGGGAGAATAAGCTGGAAGCACACAATTTGATTACCAAACCAAGCAACTTAATATGCAGAAATTAACCAGATTCACCAAGTAACTAGAATTCAGAATAACACATGATATGAGAGACAATACACAACTTGTATTAACACTTTATACAGAAAAGAATACAATAAAGAAGATGCCACTTCTTCTCCACCACCTTACAGAGGTTTCCCACACCTCAAGTGAACAGTAAATCTTCTCCCCAAAGCTCTCCCTCTCACAGGTCCCAACACCCAACTCAAAATACAGAGTTGGTGTTCACCTCCCATGCTCCACGCACAACACAAGTGCTCCACGCACTTCATAAGCACTCCACGTGCTCCACAAGTACTCAAGGTACTTCAAGTAGATCCTGCCTGATACTGCTCCTTGTTGTGTTGCTGTCTATATGACCTTGCACACCTACAAATCAAACAACGGTTCTGCTCACTTGTGAACCTCGACCTTACACACACATACACCTGCAGATCAATGATCTTACTTACCATGTAGATCTCCTATATAGGCCATGCAACTGTGACCAAGATCTTACACTCTTGAAGAACCCAGCTGGCTCTCCAATCCAGCACCAACACACCTGGTAATGAGGCACTAGGAGGAACGCACCATTGCTCTACCTCACACACAGAAGGAGCTTATAATTATGCTCTCTTACTCCCTAGCACACATTTCCAATACAACCATGAGTCTATTATATAGATCTCATCCAAACAATGATTAGACATCTAATTACAATAATTAGATCCGCAGCTATGAGTCTAAAATTAGCACTCATCATGCAAACACTTGGTTCATTAGCTAACTTCCCGTAATTAGCTCGTAGTCGAACCACACAGGCGATCGATGTCGGTCCCTGTCCGCCTGGGGTCACCGACGCTGGCCGATATATGACCGACGTCAGTTGCCTTCCTGTCTTACCCTGCTGACGCCGGTTGGCCAGACCAACGCCAAATACTTCTGACACTTCGGCAACTCCCCTGCAACCTCCTCATGCCTGCATCAGTGAAGCTTTTAGCTCCACAATCCTAACACACTCTCTAAGGCTATTCTACCCTTTTTTGGACCTCCTTTGCCTCTTTTCCAAGTGATATATCCATTAAAGCTCATCTCCTTTGAAAAAAAAGGTGTATAAGTCATATACTCACCATATGATGCTAATAATTCAGCTTTGTATGAAGGATTTTCCTTCTCTTATTTTTGAAGTGGTTTCTTATGGAATAAACCTAGGCTTAAGTATGGATTCAATACCCATACCCATCATGTTTCTTACCAAATCTTTCTCTTTATTTCCTTTCATATCCTTTGCTATTTAAATAAATTCCCCCATCACTTCTCTCATTTGTTCTTGTGCCCAAGCTAACCTTTTGAGCCTAGCCCTATCCATATCAGTGAGTGACATGTAACCCATGTTTCCCATAACTAGCCAAGAAATTAGCTCTGATACCACTGTAATGTCCCTTTTAGGGATATTAGGTTAAACAATAAATTATTCTATCAATCCAATCCATAATTATGAATTTCTAAATTTATTTTAAAACCATAATAATCTAATTTTGTAAATATAATAGTAGATAATCCTTAAAATTAGCTACAAATATTATATTAAATTCTCCAAAAAATAGTAGAAAATATAATAATAAATTCACCAAAGAAACCAACCAAGATCCTAGTTTTACATGAAGATTTGTGTTGGAAAATATTATAAAATTTAGAAAACAATAAATGTGGCTGATCCACACCATAACAGCCCTCAACGAGACCCCAAGTTGGGTCTCCAATCCTTCCAAACTATTCATTTCCCCTAGAAGTGTGTTCATTACCCTTGGAGAGACTTCACTACCCTTGAATAGTCCTTTGAACTCCATGCTCCACTCCTCCACTAGTTTTATAACCTACAAGTGCCTATTTGGTGTTGAAAACACCCTTTGAATTTGATTCTGATCAATACAAATCCTCGATGAAGCTACCCTAGGTTTGAATTTTGAGTTTTAATCCTTAATTTAGCTCCCTTGAAGGGGTTTCATCCTCCAAGTACAAGCCTAGTTGTTCATGCTTAGACTTCAAGATATTAGTTATCAAAATTAAACATGCATTCAAATGAAATACAAATCCTCCTTATATATCGACCTTTTAGTTATGAAGGAAGAGTTAGTGGATTATAAGGATAATTTGATTTTAAAATAACTTAAGTGATAAATAATCCCATGACCCTTAAAAATATCACAACTTAAGTGAAAAATGTATTAGTCTATTATCACTTTATTTTAAGTATTTAAAAATACTTTTTATTTTAGTAATAATATTATTTAATTTCAAAATGGGGAATTACATATGTTGGAGACCATAACTAATCAAGGGGATTCTATCCAAATCCATGAGCATATAAATACATTTGATGATAAGGATGAAAGATAATTGACTCAAATTATTGACCAAAATACACAAATGCATGATTTAATGTTTTATGTGGCTCGAGATGAACATAAAAATCTAGCCCAAGATACTGCATTTGAGAAATAATATGACCCTTTCTGTGATATTAATCAGACCACTACTATTGATATTATTCCTACACCTCTAGTTAAAAATGTGATGTTCACCCAAGGTGTGGGGGAAATACATGGCTTCCAAAAACATTTCATACCTATTCCTACATAGGAGACCTATTCCCATCCTTTTATGAGTACACATATTTCATCATCATATTACATCACATAGTTACCTTAAGCATACTATTGCATATCTGCATGATAATATTTTATGGTTAGAGAAAAGTACATCTCAAGCTAATCATTCATTTTATTAACATAATTTAATCCATAATCCATTAAATCCAAATATAACACCTTATCCCATACTTTTAGTGATTATAGCTCCCATGCTTCCATTATATGACAAAAAATAAGATCTTGAATAATAACTTCAATCCTTCCATGAAACATACTTATATTATGTAACCAAAAACCACTTATTAAACAAGTTTTTTCCAAGAAGTCTCAAATAATATGATTTGAGATGGTATTATGGCCTTCTATATCAATTATTTATCACCTTCGTTCCTCTACCTGATTAGTTTCTAGTACATTTATCTATCAATATTGACGAGAATATCTCTTCTACACAAATTTCCAAACTCAAGAAAAGGTTGAATGAACCAAATAATGAGTATTTAATTTGATACAAGATCATGATATCTAATATGTCCAATTATGTGTTAGATAATTAGTTACAATATATATTCAAGAAAAAATTGCTTGCACCATTTCATGTGTCCATATTATTCAAGAAATTCAAATATTTTGATGAGTTATGCCATATATTGAGATATTGTGAAGTTACTCTCCTTGCACTCAAATAAGATTAAGTACACCACTACTAAAACTTACAAATTTCAATGCAAGGAAAATTACAAGTGAAAATCAAATGAAAACAAGAATGAATCAAAGCTTATAGTTAACATAATATCACAACATACACATATGATTCTCTTACCTATTCCAAAAAATAGGGAATTTTTCATGCTTACCTCAACTTCCTTATAAACTTCAATAGAAATTGCATGAGTGCAACCTTATATCTCTCCATCCACCACTAGTTATTGATATAAGGAAGCATTTACCTAGTAGAAATGATCAGAATGATTATTGTGATTATCATTGATGTGATAGACATTATACAAACAAATGGCATATGTTAAGGCACAAAATACAAAATAATATCAATGATAACATCATTTTATTGAGCACACCCATACATGATTATCAACCATAATCAAGTGGGAATTATAAATTTAAAATATTTAATGACCCATTTATAAAGCATGATGAAATAAAAACTAAAGATACTTTTGAAGTAAATCATACATACCATGTATATGATCCTTATGAGACATATATTCATAAAATATAAGAGATTATTATAAAACTTATGATCATATTACCCTATTGACTGATGATTATATTGATGAAAGTGAGATTATAAATAATGACTCAAATTTCTATGGATTATTCATATGGGCTTGTTGATGTAGGTCTTATGCACATCATAAAATTTAATGAAGTAA
Source organism: Torreya grandis (assembly GCA_037957365.1). Lineage (NCBI taxonomy): Eukaryota > Viridiplantae > Streptophyta > Pinopsida > Cupressales > Taxaceae > Torreya > Torreya grandis. The sequence continues at coordinate 690,172 of JARHVA010004556.1, read as the reverse complement.
CCTATAACATTTTAGGATCTCAATGGAGGTAAAATCCACTCTAGGGCATGAGTTTTAGGTATGGGTTAAACAACCTTATGGTGGAATAATAGACAAAGCATGTAGGTTGTTAACTAGGTTTGCTTGTAGTGAAATTAATCTTAGCAAATAAATAAAAATCTAAGTGAGTTGGATGGATGGATGGTATCTATTCTAGAGTGAGAAGGTATCATTCAAATAAAATTCAAAAGGAGGGAAGGGTAGATCAAAGAAGAATATTATATGGTCTCAAGGAATAACTTCCTTGATTGGTTCCTTATGGAAAAGTGTTTCCAGGACTAATGTTTACTATTTGAAGTTATTTCACACTCACATGCAATCATAGTTAGGTAGTCTATGGGAAATGGTATAGGAAACTTAGTGGCCTCAACTAAAAGTTTCTACTTTTAGATTTTATATTACACACCCTTATTTGGAAGATTATAGATTAGACCAAGAAGGTGTCTAGGGTAGTTATGTCACACACCTAGAATACTATACTAGAGAGAAAAAATTCTTGCACACTTCAAAATATTAACACAGTTTTAACCAGTTGCTTAAAATCAATAAATTTACTAAATTTCAATAGCTTTCACACATATAAGATTAACGTACATCAATGATAAAACTAGAATTATCCATAAATTTACACATTTAAAATTATTAAATTAATATAGCCAAGAAAACAAAATCTCATTACCATAGATATGGAAGGAAATAACACCAACATAATTAAATGACAATTAAAATTGATTTCTTCCTATATTGATCAAACTTCCAACCCTTTGGAATGTGTAATTACATGAATATATAGAAATGGGGAGGGGTCAACTCATCCTCCAATTCCATGTAAACCCATATTTAAATTATGCAATTAGATCCTCAATTCTATTTTTAGCATCAAAATTGCATGTGTGCATGCTCATAGTCAACTACAACTATGTTCAACCTGTACAATGCAATGCAACATGTGCATATGTACAAATAGTTTAGGAAAATTTTACATTTGTGCACTAAGTATAAGTAAAATATAAGTATAAGGATTAGTATTATCTGCATGAGCACATACAAAACTATCCTTCAAATAAGGATTTATAGGTGATTGCATGGCACTACTAGTTATTGGAGGCATTGAAGTTGTAGCTTGTGTTTAACTAAAATTTTAAACATTAGCTTTATTCTTTGCTTCTAGCACTTGAAAGTGTTTGTTTCCAATGTCATGTTGGTACCTAACAATGTCCATATTAAATAATAGAGGTTTATGCACCCTGTTAATTTTTAAAATAAGCCTTTCATGCTCAGTATTAGTATTTCTAAAGTTAATTCTTAATATTTCTACCTTTATGATTTTTTTCTTGTAAAATTTAGCTTAGCTTCTATTTATTCTAATGCCATTACTTGTAAGTTTTGCTTGAAAATTATTGAATCTTGTTGAAGGAAATCATCAATTTTGGCCTGACTAATGAGTCTACCCATGGAATCCATTACCTGTGAGATATTTAATTCCTCCAAAATCTATAAATTAAGGATTTCATGCTCTACATATTTAGGCATTACTACTTTAGCTATTGTAATCCATCATATAGTTTCTTGTGTCTTAATGACTACCAACTTGAGGGCATTGGTAACCTCCAATGGTGCCATAAAATTAAGGTGGGCATATTCCTTACTAGTTGTATAAAGAATAAAAAAATTCAATATCTTTTCATCATATTTCAAGGAATTAAACAATTTGATAGTTTCAACTATATGAGGTGCTAACTCAACCCTTATTACAATAATAGATTCTAAGATATTATACAATCTAGATGCTATATTTTTCACATCTCTATCTATCTATATGAGAATATGTATAATTTTTTTTCCTCCCTTATTTTTTCTAATTATTGTGCTAACTCCTTTCTAGCCATTTTAGTTCCTTCATGAATCCCAACTAGATAATTCTTGTAGGTTTCAAAAAAGGATTTGAAATCCTCAATGTATAGGGACTATCCCAATTTTCTATTATTTCTTTTAGATAAGGCAAATACCTCTTTTATTTCTTACAAAATGACACATCTTTTGGTCTCATCTTCTAGTTTCTATAGACACCTAAAACTGGCCATCAATAACCTCCAACTAGGTTTTTGACTAATTTATACCAAAATGCACAATTTGCCAAAAAAACACTAAAACACATTAAATGAGTTGAAATTTTTATATTAAAGTGCCAATTTTGGCTATAATATCATTAAATTGGGTAATGCAATTTATGAATTATCTAACTTGATCAAATCATTTCGAGTCAAAATGACATTTTCACACCTGGGTGCTCTGGATTGATCTTTTCTACCAAATTTATTGCACGAGACACGTGCCTTTGTTATTTTTCATTGACAAAACAATAAATGGGAATATGGTTCCAATGCATCTAACATCAACTTCCAATTCCAATATATTCAAATTTTGAGCAAAGAATAAGACATTTTGATCAATTTCATTAATTTGTGCACCAAGGGCCAAAATTTGCATCAAAATTACCTAATCATGTTTAAAAGCTAATTAATTCAAATCATGAACCTAATTGAGAATCCCATGGATATTTTTTTTTGGAAATGAATATTGAAAATTTTCATCATCAAATGGAATTATTTCTATGGGGTGGCATCCACAAGCCATAAATGCATAAAATATCAAGATTAAGGCCTCTCATGCCTCATCAATGCATCTCATGCCTCATCAATGACCCTTCTTCCCAAATCATGATGAGGGTGTTTATGGATTTTATTTTCATAATTGGATTTATTCATGGCCACACATCTCAATCTTGAGATGGATGATCATAGTTAATCCTGAACCATTTTGAAAATCTATAAATAAAAGAGCCATGAACATCATTTTTAAGCTTGGATAGTGCAAAATTATAATGCACAAATAATTACAAAAGCCAGTGCAATTAGTGTTATAATGCCAAATTTTTGAGCTAAGCCAAATCTAAATCCATCATAAAGGTGTGAAGGAGAAGAGGAAATATCCAATCATCCTTTGATGAAGATTCATTGAGCACAAGCCAAGAAAGCCATTTTAACAAGCTATTTGGATTATCCAAGGAAGGTGAAAAATTTATTTGTCTTTGCATTCTAGTTGTATTTCTTATTTTGTTTTGTTAATATGCTCTCCCCTTTAGATAATCTTAGGGTGTTATCTTAGTGTGTTATTTTTTTGGATTTGATTTCATTCACTAACACCATACTAATCTCTTCCTATTGTAATCCTATGTTCACAAATGGCACAATCGGTGGGACCTAATGCATCTGACATACCAATAATATCAATATACAAGTATTAAATTAAGATTTTAATGCTTGAAACTTGTTAAATTTGATTTTCTAACTTTGTTTTGTAGTTTTTCTTTGTCATGGGTTTAGAAAGTAACTGCCAATGGTCAATGTAACCATCAATAATTATTTTCAACCATTGATGATCAGTATAACTACTGATGGTTAGTGCAATCATCAAAAATTATTTTCAACTCTTGATGGTTAGGTATAACCATAGATGGTCAGTTATAACCATCGATGGTCATTTTATAGAGCTAATAGGCCATTTTATAGAGCTTGGTTTGAGGTCATTAGGACGCCATTTTTGATTATTTTTTTTAAAACCATGTGTTTTTTCCTAAATTTTTAGAATATGCTATCAATTTACCTTTAATTTGTATATTTATTTTAACAAAATCAAGTTTTTAACCATGTCTAATATAATGAATTTATTTTTTGAGGTTTTGCCTTTAGGTCGACAGGTGTTTAATTTTTAAATTTATTTGCACAATATCATAAGTGCTTCAAAGTAGGTAATCATAATCTTGTTTTTTTAGGTTAAAAGATTGGTTTGGAAGTTAATTTGGGTGATTTATCTAATCATACACTTCAATTTTGAGTTTTAAAAATAACTTGGTTAAAATTATGCACACTTCAAATTTGGTGCCTAAAATAAATCTTTAGCATGCTAGTCTTGAACAATTCAAACATTGGGTTTAAAATGAACTTAGGTGCTTATTATTTCATTTAGACTTTTTGGTGCAATATTTACAAGTTTTTACATTTTAAATCCAAGGGCCTAAAGAACACCACCACACTTTTCAATTAAGTACTTTAAAATTGAACACATTTTCAAAGTTTGTATTCAATAAATCATAGCTTAATTAGTTTTGTTTGTCAAAAAGAAAGATCATGCATGTATGATCTCCCATCCATCCCCTTTAAGGAACTTTTGGAATCAAAAGTGTAATCTTTATTTCAAAGTGCCTTAGTACAAAGGAGTAAAAGATAAGTTGTCAAGGCTCTCCCCAAGATCTGTACAGCTTGGGTGACCTATAAACAATGTTTAAAGCTCTTTTACTTGTCATTTATTTCATGCATCTTGGCTTGTGAGGGGGACTTCATTACCTACTACAAGGTCTTTAGGGAAGATTTGACCTAGGGTTTCATCTCCCAACATCATCTTCAACCCCTATCCATGGGGGTGGAAGGGTATATACATTGGGATCCCCTCACTAGGATGATGGTTTGAGTGGTTAAACTATCTCCATTAGTAGAGGCTAATCCTAGGATGTTTGAGCATGTTGGATATTTCACTACATTGAGTAAGCGATGGATGTAGTGGTTTAAAAAAAGGAAAGACCTTTTTATAACAAGCCATATGATGCATACCCAAATGATATGCACTTCTTTTATATGATAAAATGAAATTTGTATGCATTTGATCCATTTAGAACAATAAAAAATTAATTAGTTTTAGTCAACCCCACTTTGCCACACCCTTGATAGAAATTTGGATGATTTACTTATATTTTGTCATTTTCTTACTTGGTGTTTTGAGACTAAACTAATGTGTTTGTTTATAAACCATGTAAAAACTAATTTGTTTATACATCAATCTTTTATCTAAAGAGGTGTTATGTTTTCCATTTTACACCACACTTGTGCCTTGAAATTTTTGCTAAACATGTTTGTGTGTGTGTTAGTTGTTTGAGATGGGTACTGTTATGATTCCCACATCATTATCAAGTTTGAGCCTTTGAGTCTTTGAAACAAAAAATTGGTCACATCATTTGAGCATGATTATACCGTTAGGCTACTCAATTATTTCAAAAACTTATTTACCATTGCACTAAAAACCATTTATTTCAAACTATGTCACATCAGCCATTTAGAATTTGTTTATGTTTTGTCATGCTATCCAATCTTGTCTATCTTGTTTCGTCAAATCCTAGTTTTCAATGTTGAGTTTTTAATTAACCTTGCCAAGTTTGGATTTAAACATTGATTGATTTCTATTTAGGCCTTAATTCATAGGGCTACTACACAAATCTTTCTATTTTGGGTTGCATAATTTTGGTTAACTAATTACCCAAACTTGATGAACATTTATTATTTGTTTGTTCAATGCCTATCCTCATAATTATTTTTTCCTTTATTTGAGAGAACATATTATTTCTTTAAAAGCCTTTTTCCTTATGGCTTATGATAACTAATCATGTTTATGTTTGATTTTATGTGCTAGGTCTATGTCAAAGTTATTTCTAAATTTTTTAGATTAAATAAAACTCACATCAATCCTTTATTTCAAGCCTATATTTTGATTATATTTAGAAAAAATTTCTAACACAACCTATTTGAGTTTAGCTTTTGACTCAATGTTTGGACAAAAGACCTAGCAACTCTTTTCCCTTTCCTAGTTTAGACCTTATTTGGAATACTTTAGCCTAGACCTTTGAAATGTTAGTGTTTATTTAGATGTTTGACCTTTTATGTGTATTACATTTGATGTTAGACTATTTTATGCCAAATCTTAACACAAACCATTTTGGAAATATAACTCCACTTTCAAAATACATTGGAGATATAGCTCCACCTTTGACCAAGTTAGACCAAGTTTGAACCTTTTGTCCTTTGGACATAGTTTTTTAGAGTTTATATAACTCTAAACCTTTTTTTAGAGATTTCATCATTTATGAATATATGTCTATCTACAATTATGGTAGAGTCACATATAATTAAAGTTATAATAGAATGACCACACAAAATCTGACTAGAAACCCCTATAGAGATATATTTTCTAAGGAGTTTTATTAGTATCCATATAATAATCCATATGGGGAACATAGTTAAAATCCACAAAACCCAAATCAAGCTATGAATTGGGATGATATGGTTTACGAGTAAGACTTGGATGCTTTGGCTTATGCGAGTAATCAGGGTCCACCACATAGTACCATTTCTATTATAAGACCATAACATTGCACCATTCCCATAGCAATAACTCATCCTTTGGATTGTGTGAGAAACTATGCTCCACAATGCCCCAAACATGCCATTTTAGGACCTCATCCTTTGGTTTGTGTGAACAACTAGGTTTCACAATGCCCCTTCATAATTCTAGGATCTAGTCCTTTAGCTTGTGCAAGCAACCAAGATCCACAATGCCTAATCTAATTAGTACCTCAACTGAGCCAATAATTACCTATCCATTAAATTCAATTATTACATAAATTTATCCAATCATTAAAATACCAAATTTTGTTCAAAATTGATAGTTTCCAACTCATTAGAAATAAAGGCCAAGAAAACCAACCAATCTGAGATGTTTTTGTTGAAAAAACCATTTGTGATAAGTTAACTTATGATGAATCACCTTTCAATCCTATACATGTTATCAAGGAGTCTCACTCTAATAATCTATTCTTTATTGAGTCACTTCTTAATGATTATAACCACCTTTGGGAAAATCATTACCTCAAACATATGCCTTTTTTCGAGAGTCTCCCCTTGACAATCCAGTCTCTGTGGAGTTATTTCTTGACCTATTTCCCATCATTAAGGAGTATCACTTTGACAAACCAATAAATGGACATAAATATTCATAAAATTTATCAAAACCATGGGAAACCTTTCTACATTTGAGGCATGCCCATGTTTGGGGTGTATTCAAATATTTTTCAAGTTATATATTTTTATGGTAGTCCACTGATACTATTGAGCTATTTAGATTATTTCTACATGACTTTATTTTTTTCATATATTTTTACAGTGATATTTAATATGGATATTATAATTTTATATATTAGATGAGGACATTTATTAGGCAAACTAACAATAATTATTTGGTGCTTACCTATTGCTAATTATTGTGTCATTAATTGATCATTGATGTGTTCTATACTATTTATTCTATATTTTAAAGATATAATGACTGTCTTATCCTATCATGTCAAAGGATACTTTGTTCCATTATTGGTCATGTTGTGTCTATGCTAGGTTAGAGTCATGTCATGTATTATATATTTTTTTATCATGATATGTGTGTTTATGGCTTATATTGTATTCACATGCATGTTTAAACACCTTTATATTGAGCTAATTGACTATTACCATGTTTTGATTTATATCATCAATATGTATACTATGTGTTATCTATTTCTATTGGTTTTTTTATTATTTAAATAATGCATCTATTATGATTCTAATTATTGTGTGCTTTATTGATATATCTAGTTGAATATAACAATTGTTTCTAAAAATTATTATCATGACTATAAATTATGTTCGAATAACAAATAACTTACCTTACCTTAGTTTACGTGTTTCATATGTGCATGAAATGATAAATTTTTTAGGATATATTTTATCATTTTTGTATATGTACTTTAAATGACTATAATTTTCAATATAACACAAGATACACAAAACACTTTCTTTTGAGATCGGTGATTTGTAGGCTTCATCCCTCATATAAAAAATGAGGGCATACAATGAGTTTTTTCAAAGATTTAGGCCATGTTATATAAATAATTTCACATTTATAAATATATTATATCATTTAGATGGATTATATTGATCATACTAAGACACATTCACATGATTTTGAGGAACAATTTGAGCATTCTATTTGATTTTGAGGAAAAATTAAGACATTTTATGATGTTTTTAGATAGATTTTGACATTATACATAATTTTAGTGAATAAATGGATCATATGGGGCATGGAATTTGTTTATGTAGAAAATTTTATATTTTATTTATTGAGGATCAATTTTAAATGATGGTACTATGTAAGCACTTTGGGTTTATATCCATTTGTAGTGGGTAATCCTTCTACATAAAATATCTGATTTGGGGTTCCACCTTTATATATGAACCTAATTAGAGGTTCCAATTTTATATACAAACCTAATTAAAGGTTCTAATTTTACATATGAACATGATTTTAGTGTTCCATAAAGAATTTATTTTGATGCTCTGGGTAGTGTGGTTAAGTCACTACATCGTGTTTTATCATATTTGGGATAAAAAAATATTAAATGACAAATTTTTGTGTAAAATTAGAGGGAATAATAGATAAATATCAAGCACTCACTAATTTTAAACTATGTATCATAAAAACTTACTAACAATATTAGTACAATAATAAATACAAACTTAGTTCAAAAATAGTGTTGCTAGATGAATCTAAGATCGAGATTTGTTATGCAAGGGGATTTGGTGATTGAAAACATGAAAAAACATTTAGATTTGTAATTATACAACAATTTCATGGGTATGAAAATTGAGGGCTAGATCTCTTTTCCACTCTATCATCACTCATGCCCACTTATAGTGAGGAAATCAAGGTTTATGAGTTCTCTATGTCTTCATCTACGGAGCTTGTATCTAGTGTCAGAGATTTTGATCACTTGTGGAGACCACTATATAATTTATTTTCCTTTATAAACCTTAAATATTTTACATGTGAATAATAATTTAAATCAATGGGGAAAAAGGGTTAGTGGTTAAATTTTGGAGAGACCTTAACACCCCTTGTGTTGAGTGCTACCTACATACCAATACTCTGAAGAGGGATCAAACTTCATGTAGTTATCCCACTAAAGTGGAGTGTGAATAAATAATGAAATATGATAGATGTTATTGTAATATCGATGTGATTAAGTACCTTACCCATGAATTATGACTAAGAATATGTATTCACACTTGAAATGTATGCTACTAGTGTTGTATGCATTCAAAATTGGGAGTAATAGCTTATTTCTTCTCAATGCACAGTTATGATTTTATTACTTTTCAATGTGAAAAAATCTTGTGTGAAAAATAGTTTGAAATGTGTTTTTATAGTCATATCCTTGAAATTAATTCAATTAGGGGTCACTAAGGACATAGGCTAACCTTTCCATAACTTTTGTTTTTAAAAATAGCTATTATTTGGTGGGAAGATGAGAGAAGGGCCATGGACACTAGATCAGTGTACTATAGTCCCTTAGGACATTGTAGTCTAATAGGGAATTTAATCATGTTGAGTGTTAATCATATCTTAAAATATATCTAAGGTTGATAGGAATAGGGAAGAATAAAATTAGGGGTCATTTATCATCTTATAAGAGTGATCCATTGACATTAAAGGTGTTTAAAAGTGATCAAAGGGGCCTTACTATAGGTCTAGAGATAGTGTGTAAAAGAGTGGTTACAAGTGCACAATTTTAGCTTAAATGTTAATTTATGTGTCTACATTTTCCCCAATTTTAATCTATTAATGAAATAAATGTAAAGTACTAAAGTAAAAGTAAAAAGAGTGCATACTTGAACTTACCTACAAAGATGAGTTCTAGATATAGGCCATAATGCTAAACTATGCTCCATGCAAACCTACAATGAAATATATGTAATATCAATATTTACTTGAGATGAATATCAAAAGTGAAAGAAAACAAGCTAAATAATTATAAGAAAATAATACAATTTATTGAGTACATGAACCATTACATTTTCTTGGTGAAAAATTGGTGATTATAGAGGGTAAGACCCTTGGAGTTTTCATTTATGTTGAATAGATTGGATTAGATTATACGTGCACCAATCCTCATATATGGGTGAATATCCTTAATAAATAAAGGTGTGCTTGAATCCATCATCACTATCCAAAGTGGTGAGTAATTTAGAATCCATGTATAAATCCTAATAGATAGTTTTGGTGCAAAAATGGTGAAAATAGAGAACCAACCATTGTAGATGGAATAAAGTTCAATTCTGATGCAAAATTGACACAAAAATTGGTGAAAAATACTAATTATAATATGGTTATGGTGTATACAACATGGATAATGACATGAATTCTTCATTTTATTAATAAAAATAATGTAAAATTGAACAATGAGGAAGCAATGTTCTATGCACATGCCCCCAACTGATATTTGGTGCATATAGATTCTAAGATTGCAAAAAACAACTATGATTTGAGAAAAGTTGTATTAAATTTGAATAACATGTTGCACATGATTGCCCCCAAACTAATCAAATTTGAGACAAAATTTATTAATTATAGAAACTAAGACTATGAAACTACTAAATGTTGTTTTGAGTAAGCTAAGGTTTTGATAAATTATGGAAATGCTCATTTTCTAAGGTGTTTAGACAATAACATTGTGAATGAGACTAGAGCAGTTCTCTCTTATCTAATATGGTGCTCTTATCCAAAGTGATTTTATATGTACTTCCTAAGATTGAAATTATGTGAAATGAGTAATCACTATTAAATCCTATTTTTGTACTAATCTAGGAGGTATGGTTTGTAGGATAAACCTCTATGAATGTCCCCTCTTTTGAGGTGAGTTGTTGATCTTACGTAAGAACTTATATCAAAATAAAAAGTTATGCAATATATTATTATGATAAAAATATTAAAATCTGAGTAGTAGTGATAACATGGATGAACATGGCATTATCATATAGATAAACTGAACATAATAATAATGTGATATACATGTAGGAACAAGCATTCATAATAAGATTGTCTTAGATAGATGTTAACATTTAGACATATAAATAAATGATCAAATTAGTATGTAACACTAAAAATAAATAATTAAGGAGGAATGCATGATATCTAATATGGCATTGGAATGAATGGGTAGATGCATGATGTCCATCATGGCATCAAAATATTAGTAAAGAATCAAACAAGGTGTCATGGCCATGACACACACAATCCAAGAGTACACACAAAGCACACATAAAACATAATAGAAGGCCAAGGGCCCACGTACAAGGGACATAATATAATGTCACTCAATTAAATAGAAATCACATACAAGGACATGTTCAAACACCCTCACATGTATAAAATCAAATGATGGAGGCTTAGAGCCACATAAAAGGACACATTTAAATGTCTGGACGTATAACATACACAAAAGGACATGTTCAAATGTCTTCACATTAATGTAAAATAAAAGACATGGAGGATAAGAGCCACTTGGAAATAATATATTCAAATTTCCCCATAGAAAATAGAGAATGCATAAAATAGTTGAAGCTAGGAAATAAATATGAAAAGCATGAATGATTATGTAATTTCATTAACAAGAGATAAGTTGTAACCTAAGTATACTCAGTAATTGAGATAGATAGTAATATATCACAATGTTAGTGAATGAGTAATATAAAAAGATGCAATGGTATATAAATATCTAGATATGATTAAGTTAATGTGGGAAACTAAGGATAAAACATGTGCATACCATGCCTCTAGTGAATTAACTAATTAATCTAAATGTTCTAAAAAAACTGTGTGTAGTCTAGAACTAAGTGTTAATTGTTTGAGCTCATTGGGATTATAACAAGGTGAGGTATGATAGAGAAATACACTTATGGCCACCATATCACTCCTATCTAAATTTATTTTATGAGTATACAAGAGTTAAAGTACCAATTGTAGACAATGGAAAATGCAGCTGACCTATTAATGAATCTTATCTTGGAGAAGATAAATCCTACTTACATTTTTTATTGTTGATACATTATATATTCATGGTCATGACCAAGATGGATATTTTATACCTAACCAATGTATCTCTTACGACATTAATATCACTAGAGAGGGTTCCAAATCTTCTATTCAAGCAACACTATGAAATAACTCTAGCTAGGTCCTATGTTTTCATATTCACAAAGTTAATGAAAAGTAAATTAAAATATAATCTAGTGCTCACCAAAACTTGTGGCATAAAGTGGGGGTAATAAAAATGAAAAGTAAACATGCATATAAGATCTATACTCATGTCAATGTATAATAAATCTTAATGTATGGGAGAGAAGTACAAATGCTAATATATCCACTCTTATAAAATAAGAACAAAGTTAGGAATACTTACCTTTGAAGATGAACCCATCAAGCCTCAATCTCTCCCTTGGCCAAGGTTTTTCAAAAGAAGTTATTATGGTATGTAATGATAACAAGGATAAGTCAGATCTAAGCTACATAACTTCTTTATGCATCCAAAAGACTTCTCTACAAGACAAGATCTGTATCTCTAAAGAAACTTTTGAAACCCTAAACTATGTTCCTCAAGTAGAATGGTGTATAAGTAGATGCACAATATATTATTATTATTATTATTATTATTATTATTATTATTATTATTATTATTATTATTATTATTATTATTATTATTATTATTATTATTCTTCTTCTTCTTCTTCTTCTAAATGATAGAAATGGATATGTATATATAGATGAATCTAAACCTAGACCTTTTTGAAATTTTAGATGATAGGGTTAAATAATCAACTCTATATCATTAATTAATAAAAAGTAAGTTAGATCCTAGTCTAGGTCAACCATAGA